>JAUZSU010136070.1:0-16073 GCA_034780255.1 Parotocinclus maculicauda | reverse complement strand
ACAAAGTTTGTAAGCAACAGTAGTTCTTGTTTGTACGTTCGCTATACGTGTAAATCACACAATAAAGGTTTAATAAAAATTGAATATGTTACATAGCACATCCCGTCTTGTAACATAGGGCATGTTCGTGTAATCGGACCAGCCGGTTATTAGGACCCAAACGATCGCGTCCCGATGTGGTCCCATTAACCCAAATCGACTGTGTGTATAGATAGATAGATAGATGGATAGATAGATAGACAGATATAGATAGATAGATAGATAGATAGATAGATAGATAGCTTATTTAAAACTATATATTTTGCATGGCCTTGATGAATAAGGTTTTTGAGAAATTATGCAAATAATAAAAAATTTGGGATGAAATGGCCCAGTGATTAGTGGTAAATCAGTGGTATATTAATGGTACATAGAACCAGGTACATAGTATATACATGGTATTACCTCTAGACCAGTGGTTTTCAACATTTTAAACCAAGCAAGTCCAAAGGGATGCATTCATGTATCAGCCATCCATTGCATTTACATAATTTAGCAGATGTTCTTATCCAGTATGACAACATTGTTAGATTTGCCTGTATCCTTCAGTGGCCCTTTAAAATGTTTTTATCTATTGTTAAATGCTGTAGCACTATACAACACTGTTTTGTGTTGTTATTAATGTGTTTTATTTGTATGTTATTCGTGTGGCTTGTTCAGTGTTGGAGGCTGCATGTTCTTTGGGTTTTTAAAAATCGCAATATAAATGTCATTTATAATAATAATAGTTATTATTGTTATAAGGTATTCAACACTGCTATGTTCATATTGTTTATTCATATAATCACTCCAAAGCATAGGGCATATCCACCCCACTGACTTGTCTTATTGTGAATAAAGAGACTGTGTGAAAGCAGATTGGCTACAATCTTCTTTTTAGTGCTACAATAACAATTCTCCTGCTCTAAATGATTCACATTTCTCACACATGCACTGCAGGTTTTATGAGTAAATGGGTAAGTTTATCTGAGAACAGTTTACTGAGCTGACTACAAGTAATCTTAGGCTTGATTTCATAGCCATTTGCAGGATTTTTGTCCTTAGAGCTAATCTATATAAGCTATAGCATAGTGTTCACATATTTGGTGCAACTGGTATCCTGGAGTTCAAATCTTCTGCTGTTTGCAGTGCTAATGCAATTCACAAACTTCTTCTGAGACAGCTGAATGCTTGTTTGTCTTTCAAAATTGAATTAACATTGATGGACAATCTCTAAAGAGCCTCTTTGCTACTTTTGGCTTTGAGATGTTTTAAGCACACAGCCCTCCGGTGGCCTCCTGATACTTGATATGTTGAGCTTTGTGTGGGAATGTGGAATGGATTTAGAGTAAAGGCTTATAAGCAAGAGGCTTCTTTTTGGTTGACTGTGGTATAGTTCATTTATAAGAAAGTATTTTTTTCTGACATTTGCTTTGATACTATGCTAAACCCTTAGATTTGTGAATAATATAGTTAGCGGTCACTTTCTTAGGTACACCTAATTTATTTGAATCAGTCATTATCCTGAGTATTAGATACTTTTATCATATAGAAAGATAAGCACTAAATTACTGCCTTTAGCTATTTTGTTATGTTATATACATAATTTCCCCGAACCCACCACCACAGGTCAGTAATTACATAGTGAATTGGCATTGTACATTGGCAGGTGTACCAGATAAACCCATATGGATGTAACCATAAAATATTCTTTTCTTTATTTTTCCAGTCAAACCCCAAGAGTTCAGAAGAGACAGACCAGCCTGGTCACTATGGCAACAGCAGTGACCCCCGAGCCACTGACAGCCCTGTCACGTTGGTACCTGTATGCAATCCATGGCTACTTCTGTGAAGTCATGTTCACAGCAGCTTGGGAATTTGTGGTCAACTGTAACTGGAAGTTCCCTGGTGTGACCAGTGTGTGGGCGCTCTTCATCTATGGTACATGCATCCTGATTGTGGAACGAATGTACCTGTGCCTACGTGACCGCTGCAGCGTGTTCCTGCGATGTCTCATATACACACTGTGGACGTACATGTGGGAGTTTGGCACAGGACTGCTGCTGCGCCAGTTTGATGCCTGCCCATGGGACTACTCTGAGTTTAAGTACAACTTCATGGGCCTGATTACGGCCGAGTACGCCGTGCCTTGGTTCTGTGCCTCCTTTATTATGGAGCGCTTGGTGATCCACAACACATTGCGACTGCGCTTTGATGAGTTGGTGGAGACTGGCCAGGCTGGAGAAACAGGCAGTGGAGGAAGAGGAGGAGGACAGCGAGGAAGAGGAACCAGAGGGGTGGCCACAAGTACCAATGGTTATGTGAAAGTTGACTGAGTTTCAAAGATGTATTTTCCCCGCCTTTGCCCTTCTCCTTCACAATTTTCCATATGCCTCTTCAGCTGTTACCTAGCCTTTCAGAGAGAAAGATCTTAGCCCCATCTCAGCAGGTCCCTGAAAAAAAACACTGGGGCAAAAAAACAAACTATGAAGAGTTGTGTGGGTTTTAGTGCACCATCTTCCTATACATAGAGGAGAGCTGCAGCTTTTCGGATAGTGTCCAGTTCACTATCAGCCTCCCATCAGCCTTTAACCCAAGGGCAATTCCTGAGGGGAAAAAGGAAGTCGAATGATTTTGTGGGAAATTTTATTATCCATCCATCACTGTATTTCACCTCTCAGACTAGTTCATTAACCTCAGAAAATATGAGTAATTGTTTCATTGAGGGTTGTGTTTCTGAAATTCAAGGAAATGCATTGATTAACAGAAACAAATATCAAACTCTCAGATTTTTGTGTGTAGTATCAAAAGCAAATAATGTTAGGATGATGACATACCTTTTGATGTTTGTGTTATTTATTAATATTTATCTGAGGGTAGTTAAGTAACTTAAGTATAATATAGGATTATGGAATATTGTATACTGTGCCCTAAAGTAATGCATTGTACTTGAATCTAGTGTTTTTTTATACTGAACAAAAAGAGTGCTTGAGCATGCATGATCATTCTGTCTTCCAAATTTCTGATGATCTGAAATGTATTCTGTAAAAAATACAAAATAATTAACCCTATGGAGTAAGGCAAAAAAAATACTGGATTGTTTGCTACTGATAGTTTTGATTTACCCACAGATTGTGGCAAAACTATATAGTCTGTACACTGGAGACTGTTGAGGGTAATGAAAAATAATGACCTGCTGCTGCTGTCTCATGCTGACCAAACAGAATACTGTAGTGAATAATAAGCCACAGGTCCCATATGCCATTACTCTCCCAAAACTGTCCATTAAATAATGACCTGGTAGATGCATGTCAAATTGTGAATGATGATAATCTCACAAACTTTTGTTTTGATACAATGTAAAGTGACTAATTATACATTTCAAATCTAGAATAACCTATTGGTTCTATAAATAATACTATTAATACATTTTATTTCAAGTGACTTTCAAAGCAAAACCCTGTACATGGTATTTTAAGGACAATAAAATTATAGTTTACCAAATGACGCTTTTAAACACTGCAAAGCTGTATTCTGTGTAAAAGTAAATTTAACATTTGAAAGAATTAACAGTATCTCTGGTGCTAATGTATTAAGTGTTTATCAGCATGGTGATATATCAGTCTAAGAAGGAAGAGCAATGGTAGAACAAAATGATTAAAATAGTAATAGAGCTGGGTGGGAGCCTGACCAGTTAGGGTCTTCTAAGAACTATAATGAATGTATAATGGTATGTAAATGGTAGTCAATGGAGGCATGTCAACAACCTGGTCAACAGCCAGGTATTTTCTGGATTTATCAAGATGTCCTGGGGATAAGCATGACAACAATCATAAGAAGAATAATCTTGAATCAACTGCGGGTGCTATAGATGTAGGTCATATATGTGAATTGTTGTATTTGATATGGACTTGAGTGGTAGTAAAGGGATCATACAGAGGACAGGAATTTTCTTATCACCATGGCAGCATGCAAAACAAAGCCAACAAAATACTTACTGAAGGGAGCTCAGCAGCATA
The DNA here is from genome assembly GCA_034780255.1 of Parotocinclus maculicauda. NCBI lineage: Eukaryota > Metazoa > Chordata > Actinopteri > Siluriformes > Loricariidae > Parotocinclus > Parotocinclus maculicauda. Next base: position 12,036 of record JAUZSU010136070.1, on the reverse strand, counting down.
TGTTTTGCTTTATTGCTGCCAAGCCTGTACAAGGTGATGTTGGGTGGTGTTTTCAGGTTCTCCGTTAAGATAATATAAGATTAACAAATTCTCAGCCTATAGCCTATATCCTGCACTTCTATACTGTAGGCCTACAGCACTGGGCAACATAAAATTGGTTTTGTGCCACAAACTATTAAAAGTACACCTTATAGCATTTTCATGTTTAATTACAATCTGGTTTTTAGGTGACATTTTATTATAAGTGCATTTTACACACTGCTCACAAAAAATAGGGGATATTCCATTAGGAGATATTTCATTTTGGAATATTCCATAATTCTTGTGAGCAGTATATTTCGTCATAAGTAAAGTTGGGACAGTATGGAAAATGCATTTGAAAAAAAAACCCCACACAAACACAGTTTTTTTTTACATTTACATTGACTTGTATTTTATTGCAGACAGTATGAACCAAACTGAGTCAACTTAATAATTTTTTTAAATAAACATAAATTCCTACATTTCAGGCCTGCAACACATTCAGAAAAATGTTGATGTGATATTAAACAAGTGAAGTAAACAAATTATTGTAATTATGATTTGGTACAAAAGCAGGCGTTTCTGATGAGCAGACATGGCCACATTGAAGCCAAAAAACTTTACTGTGCAAAGTTTTGTACTGACTGACCTGTGCCCAGTAGAGAATGTGTGGAGAATTTTGTCACAAAAATATACCATAACCATGACATAACCGTACTTTTGCACATTTTAAGACGTTTACAGGAAGATTAGAACAAAACACCTGAAACACTATATCACTTGTTATCCCCTGTTCCAAAAACTCTTTTAAATGTGATTAAAAATAATGACAAAACATTACAAAGTGGTAAATGTTTTACCATCCCAAGTTTTTTTGAAATGTGTTGCAGGTCTGAAATACAGGAATTTGACGTTTATTAAGAAATAAAATTTAGTTGACCAACCAAAACTATAAGAAACTATATATCTCAGGTTCACACTGTCTGCAAGGAGATAATAGTCAAAGGAAATGTAAGGAAAGCTGTGTGGGTTTTTTTACATGTACTTTCCATACTTTTTCACCTTTTTTCTGAATTGGGATTGTATGTACAAACTTGCTTCTAAAATCTAGATATGTATCCAAATTTATTTTGAACTTGCTCTAATTACATTATGGTGAATAGTTTATCAGCAGAAAACTTAAATAAACAAACAACTTTTGTAAGGATTATTGTCAGTTAATAGCATGTGTCAGCTGTAAAAGCACTTTGGTATGTGAAGTTTAAAGCAAATAAACCAAATAAAAGTTTCAAAGGGCTCAAATACAGGGTCTGAAGAAAATATAGGAAAAAAACTAGCAAATACTAGTAGATAGATTGTAGATTACATACATCAAACAAGGTCGATAAAACTACATCGATAAAAGATCAGTTGTGCAATTAAAAGCACAAAGACAGGAACATATACATTACATACAGTAGATACTGGCTATTGTTTTGAATTCAGTCAGGCAGATCTGAACACATGATGGCATGAAGGTAAGACCAGAAGTAAGACTCTGATCAGTGTTTAAGATATATTGTTCAACTGCTGTGTTGTTCTACTGATATGTAATTGAAAAACAAGTGTGTAAACCCAGTATGAACATTATACAAAGATTTAACCTTACTACTACCTCATGGACTACTGCATGGCCTTGTTAGTATCAAGTGCTTTGGTTTAGGCGATGTACACCAGCCTTTAGGGTCTGGACTTAACTATGCGTTTCAGCAACCATTTCCATGTAAGGTAACATTAACTTCTCTATAAAAAGTAGAAAAAGCTAACCATACTCATATGTGAGAGACTCTGGCAAAAGCAGGCGCTTCTGGCCAGGGCAGGCACTGAGCCAAGGTCAGTTGAAACCAAAAAATCAATACCCTTTCAAAAGTGAAATCTCCAGAATTTTCTTTTTTCAATTCTTACATATTTGCCTTTTGATGTCCTCTATCTAAATGTGCTAAAGTTATGCATGCTGAATTAATTTTGTCCAAACTGCCTACCAAATGATGGTATGCAAATCTTCAAAGTTTAAAAGTCACAACTTGGTACATTTTTAACTGATTAAAAAAGTTTCAGTTTGTGTCTTAAATTTTAAGCCATTTTTTACAAGCCTTAAAAAACAGGCTATAATAAATGCTTACCTACTCTACCTAACCTATTTCCTCAGCATCATTTCAGTGAAGCATTTGTTAGTGGGGTTTATTTTTAAGTATACATTTATGTGAGCTTTCTTATTACAATTTGTTAATTTACCTGTTATCATATTAGTAATTGTCATACTAGCAGCAGCTTTTAAATTTTATTCTATAATTAAAGATAACGCGTTAGCAAAGGTGCTGTTTTTGAGCCAATATCATGTTTACCTGACTACCCAACTAAACATGATTTTCCAGGCCAAAAACACAACAATGACCAGGATGTTATGGCATGCAGGGTTGGAACTCTAGGCTTATTAAAGTTTTGCATTAACAATTACAATGCATATAGGTTATTTACAGCTATTATGTTTTCGTTTCGTTATTTATTCTCTATGAATTTTATAGTCATTCAGATACACTTTCCTTGATTAGATGCCTTTTTAGTTCTCCACTCCACCTAGTTATTTTAAATGCATTCAGTTTAAAAAAAAATTATAAATAGACTTCTCTCTGTTCATATGACTTCTTCAACACCATCACACTGGTGTCAGAAGTGGGATAGACAATAAAAGATGAAAAGATGGAGTCCTGAAAAAGGATAAAGCAAAGAAGTGGACCAGCAAGCAGGGAACTGACATTGCAACACTACAAGGCCTGTGTAACGAGCATTATGCTTAACAAGTCCTGCCAGATGTAGCTACCCAGGCTTGCTGAAAAAGGTGACTGGAAAAAAGCCATTTATGGAAATCAGACTTGCACACCTGCTCCACTACAATGCTGAAACTTCCAGGGAGCCCTATGAAGCCAAGCTATAAATGATGGCTTGTTTACAAAAATGTATGGGATTGTCCAAGAGCATGACACATACTGCCAACAAGGAGGACCATTCACATAACACCTGGAACAGCTCAGGCACAGCAGTGACTACCCAACTTTGTTGGTTTGTTGATTTGCAGTGGTTTAAACAACAGATGGTGGCGCAAAGGATGGTGGTGGCCACCAGAATCAAACCTTCCAATAGTTTCTGGGTGCAAGCTCTGATTCTGTTAAATAACATCCCCTGCTTTGCTTTAATGAAATGTTGCAGGTTCCATGTGGATCTGTTCACTGGGCCTCAACCAAGGCTAAAGAAAAGATGACATTTGGCCTTTGCAATACTTTTGCCACCTCTGAATGCCACCCAGAGCTAACTACATTGTGTATTAATTTGCCACAAAAGCTTCACAGCTTCACAGCTAAGATGGGCAAGACCAAGGAAGCCTTCCAATGCCTCTGGTAAGTAATGGCCAAACGTCCCTTCTTGTCTATTTCTCAGTGCCCCAGACCACTGTTGTTTGTTGTTTGTACAAAAATATGAGTGAGGTTTGTCCATAACTTGGCATTCATAAGACCTGCATCACACCTCCACCCCCCAACACAATTGACTGGTTGATAGTTTCAGTCACACCCTCACCACTCAGCTGGCCATCATTGTTTGGCTACACAGCTGATCATCATCACTGTTAAAAAGCAGTGACATTGGAATTTACAATTATTGCTTGTGTTGCTGGCATGCTGCTCCACTGTCCACCCAATTCACCCACTTGTGAAATGTGCACAAGCTCACATGGCAACAACAGTAAGTGGCAAGCTAGGTAAGATATTTCAGCCTGGAACCTTAGTGTGGTTATTTAAAATACACTGGAGGAAGGGACAATGTACCAAAATCCAGGGAAGGGTCATGTATGGCTATTTGAAGTGGTTTTCTGTTTTTACTTAATAGTCATTTCAGTCACTCTGCCTTTTTAGTTCTCTGCTCCACCTAGCCCTTGTAAGTGCTGTGTGCTTGTAATTTCTTAATGAACTGGGCAAAACGAATTTTCCTAGTCGTGTATCTACTTCAATATGTTTGTGTTTTGGATGCTGTTATTCTAGTTTTTTTTATTTTTGATTGTTTTAAGGTAAAAAAGCCTGTAAGATAAAAAAGTGACTATTTCAAAGGGCATAATGATTTTTTTATTGACTCCTGGCAAATAGTCTCCACACTTTAAGGATGTTCACCCAGCTTTTTAACTTCTATAGCAAATAAACAATCACAGATTTAAGCAGTTTAGCAGAATATTAAGATTTCATGAAAATACCTTAAACAAATTACTTATCATTTAATTTATGGCAATTTTGAAGCAAATCCAGTAGAGGGCAAATGACCTTGTACTTTGCATTTCTAAAACAAATACCAGCACAAGAAAATTATATATATAATATATGAAAATTACTCTGCACTTAAAATGAAGTGGTTAGACACCTGAGCTTTTGGACTTGGCTAATTAAAAGACAACCTGTCCCCAACAAGAGACATGTCAAATTAAACAATGTGAAGAGTTCGTAAAGAGTATAAAGAAGTTGTTTGCATCCAGTCAGCTGAGTCTAAAATGTGTTGCAAGTACCAAACTTGAAAGGTTATAAAAGGAAAACAGGGGTAGACTAATAGTGTCAAAGCATCAGGATAGAAAACTCAAACTTATTTGACTTGGAAAATAGGAAAACAAATGCGCATAAACAGGAGTCAATATTTGTGACAGCACTGTAAGAAAATCAGCTAAATTAAACAGAATTTACATACAGAAAACCAAAACAAAACCAGCACTAAGACCTAAACAGAAAAACAAATAGTTCCAGGGGGAACTATATATAAAGATGACTGCCTGAACAAAACAATTTTCTTATTCATTTATGGCATGGGGGGCATGTATGTTGAAAAAACAGGGGTTTGGCAACCGTGAGCTCAACAACCAATGGACAGGTGTAGACTGAAATTTTGGAAATATTTTAAATTCCATGAATGCTTTCTTGCCAGAAAGGAAGGAGAATTAAAGCTTTTCTTCAGGAAAGGTAAATCAACACCATGACTGGTCCAGCAAACAGTCTGGATTTCAGTCCCTTTGAAACTTTATTGTGGAAATTATATGTGACAGGAACAACTAATCTGCACCACATGACTGTAAAATCTGTGGACCCTATATCTCAGAAAGCCAACTAAGGTGGACCCCAGAACGTCTGTCTGGTGTTAATGCACCAGACCACCAGAGTCTGCCCTGTGCCAGGACACAATGCTATTGCTGTGCTTTACAAAGCTAGAATGTTCATCTTCTAAACAAAGTTTTGTATCTGTGATTTGTTTATTTTCTACAAAATAAGGTTCTGTCAGGGGACACTGCGAAATGTCGTTAAAATAAACATACTTTGATATGAACATAAACTTTGGTAAACACAATCATGGCTAATCTTTCCCATATAACCCAGGCCAAATTATCTATAAATCCAACTATACACCCAGCTTCTATATAACCTATATGTATACACTCAAACTATATTTACATAAACCACATACATACAGTCAGAACCCTGTCTTACCAACCAAATCTAAACATGTACATATAAATATCCATTAACTGTTTTGTCAGAATCATATCTCTGACCCTGACCATCTATAACAGCTGGAGCCACTATATCAGCAAACCTCATGTTATCGGGTTATTACAGGCTGTTATATTTCCCAAAATAAACTACGAGCAAATGTACATATCCTTTCTGAGGGACACATGACGTTATTCAGCTAAGCAGTCTGTGTCAGTCCGATACGATTCAGATCTTTCAATCTTTCATACATCACTGGGCTTCTTCACAATGCACTTAGCATACTCCATAATTTACAATTACAATGAACTATCATTGTTTATTAAGCTTTATTACTTATCCTTGTGCTGACGAAATACATTTAATTAATCCAAATTAATTTTGCGTACTGCACACCAGGAAACTTCATAGAAATTTCATAGAAACAAAATTCATGTGAAATTTCATAGTAAAACTATAAATTGCTTGACAGTTTTAATGTTTCAAAAATTGACCATAAAGTTCACAGTTCTACTAGGATTTTTGATGGTAATTTGGGCACTTCATGGTTCTACTGTCAAATTTCATAGTTGTAAGCTTGGTCGATTATAAATTAACCATAAATTATTTCACAGTACTACTATGATACCCATTGTAGGACATTATCTATACAGCACAGATAGGTAATAAAGGAACTTATTTCACTGGAAGAAGCTTAAGTGCTTGTGGTTGTAATGTTTACTTTTGCCCACCAGATGCCATTATCACACTTCTGAAAAATGCTGTGTTCCAAACCAGGGCTTACACGAAGTGCACAGGAAGTGTTTCATTCAACGCTGTTCATATTAAATAGCTTCAGTATGTAAACGTTAAAATTTTATTTTTAAATCTTATAATTATTTTATAATTACATTATACAAAAGTATTCCATATGTGCCTGGCATTGTTTTCTCGCTACTAGGCTTTATCTCATGCTAGCACAAATAGCATTGTGGTCATAAACACAATCTAACTAAAACCCTGTTAGTATCTGATGCAGTTAAAAAAATTATAAAACTATGGCACTTATAAGAAGACGCAAATAAAGGAAAATTTAAATAAACATATAATACGTAGGTGAAATGTCAGTCCTTTTGATAAAACAGGAATGTGTGTAAAATTGAATTAAACATATTTAGATTGTATGTGAAATGTTATTCTGAAGATTAAGGTGTGTTACCCATTATTAAACTATTCTTATCCGTACTCATTCTATTTTCGTGTGGTTCCAAGTATTCTAATGAGCAAATACATTGTGTCCCAGGAAAAAATGTACTGTGAAATTTCATAGTAAAACTATGAGTAATGAGTTATAATGATAATTTGGCCACTTCATGGTTCTACTGTCAAATTTCACAAAACATTTTTTTCCTGGGATACTTAAATACATTAACAATTAGAGAGTTCGTTGATTCTCATGGTGTGATTGGCAACATTGGAACATTTATGTCATTCTCCCTTCGTTTTGCATACTGTTAGATAGATTTACTGTTTATAACAAGATGGCAAGATTATTTAAAAACTCTCATTTCATCTACACTGCTCACAATAATAGGGGATATTTCATTATTTTTGTGAGCAGTAGAGTCACATGTTATGCTGTTTCATGTTAAAAACATTTATATGCCAGAGTTACAAACCACATTACTCATTTCTTGTTGTTATGTTAATGACATTGTTCTATGAGCTCACCTGATAGTGGGTGTGGATCTGTACACCTATGAGAGGCTCTTGATATGACAGCATCAGGTTCAAGCACTCCAAAAATGGAAAGATCAGCCACAGGTTAACTCACACCATAATGAAGTTTTTTTTTAAAATTTGTTAGAAAGGTTGCTTTGGAACAAAGTTATGTTGGTACTAATCAGACATTCATACATGGCAATTTAGAGTGGCCAGTTAGCCTAGCACATGTCTTTGTAATGTGGGAGGAAACCCGAGTACCTGGTTTAAAGAAGAACATGGGAAGAACATACAATTTCTGAGTTTGGAATTGAACCTGGAGATCTCCAGAGGTGTGCTAACTACTTGTGTCATTGTGCCACCTAATGGAACATGTATACATGTATATACGTGTGTGACTTTGTGATTTCTGTAACAAGGTAGCTGTAACATGTAAAATGCAGTCTGTATCTACTGTAGATTTTTACATATAATCATAGCTTGGCCACTTTAATTTCTAGACCCATTGTCCATTTATCAGTTCCACTTACCATACAGAAATATTTGTAGCTGTACACTTACAGGGCTTCATTCATAAAACGTTTTACAAATTACAAATGACAGTAATATAATAAAGCGTTTGGGCTGCAGCACATAGCAAACATCCTCCAAAATGTCTCAGAAATCTGATGTACAGCTGCAGTCCTTGCAGTAAACACAGACCTGCTTTAAAAAAAAATGCTGAAAAACTGCTTTATGTAATTTATCAATAATAACTTGTTTTATTTTGCTTGCAGTGTGTATTCACTTGGCACTGCTTCATTTTCTTTGCAATCTGCTACCAGGGATAATGGAATGGCAGTAAAAACACAGTCTATGGATTACAAACAATTTCATGAATGGGAAAATTTATGAAAAAGATGTTTTATAAACAATTTGCGCACAAATTTGTATGAAACCTGTATTTTATGACATTGTAGTAATGTGTTAATCTGTGTTGAGTAGATCAGACCCAGCACTGTTCACTCACTGTGCATATGTATATCTACCTTATTGCTTCACCTTGTAGATGTAAATTAAGAGACAGTAACTCATCTGCTGTTGTACAATTTGTTAGTCATCCTCTAATCTTTTGCCAGTGCTCACAGAATACTGCCTACAGGATACTGATGGCTGGACATTTTGATAGATTAACTATTTTTAGTCCAGCAGGAATACTGAGGTGTTCAAAAACTCCAGCAGCTTTGTTGTGTCTGATCCACTCATATCAACACAACATGCACTAACACACCACTACTACAGCAGTATCACTACAGCGCTGAGAATGTCCTCATCATTAGAGAACAGAGTAAAGGTGACTACAAAGTACATAGACAAACAGATGGTAATTATACAAGCCACAAGACATCCTTTTCAGAAATATAAGTGAAAATGACATCCTGCCCTCTTAAAAGCCACCATATTGGATCAAGGCCAAGATTGCCATAATCATATTTACGATATCTTTTGGTTTAAATGTTATGAACACAGTTAATCAAAACCTTTGTTGTTTGTCACAGGTAAGTGAAGATGAAACTGACAATTCTGATTCTGATGAGAACACAGCTGTCATATCATAGCCACAGACTTCAACAACAGACATCCAGAAAAAAAACACCAATGTTAAACAGCACTGTTGTAGCCAAATTGGGCCACAAGCCACGTAGTGGTCTACTGAAGACCGCTACTGATGAAGAAACCTCAACAATGGTTTTGGCAGCCTTTGCGAAAAGTCCAAGAAGCAGCATGTGACATGCCTTGTGGCTTTTAACTCGCCCTGTATATACATTAACTATACTTTTTAAATTAAAACTTGGACCTAAAACAACACCCTTTGCATTTCAGCAGTACAAGCATTACAGGTGCGGATGTAGAGTGTGGCTGATTCACAGGCAAGCCAGGTGAGCCTTAAACAACAGATGCATTCAAATCCGACTCAGCATAGATGCCCACGTATTTGACCACATTTGACAACACAAAGTAAAGTGTGAAATGTGATACCATATTAGAAAAGCCAATTTTCCAGACCTTACACATTCTCCAAGGCTTACGCTGCTTAAACCAAATAATTATTTAGCTCATGAAAATTGTTGATACAACATGACTCAGAGATTTACTAAAGCCTGGAAACTGTCACAGAATGTTTTTATGGAACAAATGTTAATGTTTCCTGGTACATTTAATAGCAAATATCTGACCAAACTGCTTGAGCAGTGTGGAGAACCTAAAATAGAAACTATGTCATACTTGTTTGCTTTTTGGCTGTAGCTCGCAATATACTCAAAAAGCACTCAGTGGCAGTACTAAAACTTATACACTGTTGTTTAACGCAGTGTTGTATTATCAAAAATACTGGAATACTGGAAAAATAAAGTCCAACAAGTTACAAGTAATTGTATAGCCTTACTTAAGAGCTAGTATTTGAGCTTGCCATACTCTAGTAACTTGTGAATTTATTGACTAGGAATGTGCTCAGATAGGCCTTAAGTGGCTTGAGCTCATGCAATTTTGCCCTCACAAGTGATTCTTCGACTTCCGTATATAATACATTTTCTATGGTCTTTAGAGCAAAAGCTATACGTCTTAAATGCAGATGTAAAACCTACAAGCAGTTTCACCCACAACTGAGCTGTTTTTAAAAGTGAGTTTTGGCACAGCATAGTGAACTACAGTGTTCCCTCATTTATCGCATGGGTTACGTTCCAGGACCACGAAAATCCACAAAGTAGGGACATTATATTTATTTAAGTATTTATGCACTATTTTAGCCATAGAACTTGTAGAACGTTTGGGTGGCATCGTATGGCTTGAATGAATTCAGTCTATAATGAAACTTTCACAAACAGTGAACACAACACCGCAGACAAAAACTTGTCATGTCGGCAAGTAGTGACTCAGATGGGCGATGCTCTAGTCTTACTACTCGTTTTTTATAAGTATTCATCCGCTGAGTAAATACGCTATTGTAGTGTTTTTAACTGTTGAATAATCAAGCAACACGCTTAAGTAATGAAACGTTTTCTTTACTTAACACTTCATACATCACTCTCGTATCACACATGCACCGTCCGTACCACATGAAGTAGACACAACAGCTATTTACTGTAAATCGTAATATTTTCTGAAATGTAAAGTGCATTATAAATAAAATTGTATTATTATTATTATTATTATTATTATTATTATATTATATTTTATGAATTATAACATTCCTTTATTGTTAGAATTAATATTTTCAATATATTTTTATAAATTGTGTAATTTTTTTAAATGTAAAAGTTCCACAAAAACCCGCGAAACAGCGAAAATCAGCTATATATTTTTGAAAAGGAAAATTATTTAAGCTCACTGATTGACTCAGCCCCTCCTTACCTGTCATGCATGGTCTTTCTATCACACACAAAAACATTTATGGAATTACAAACTGTCTTTATGTGACAGCGCAACATTTTGTTTATTGTTGATGTACCGTGCAATAATTTATTACAGAATAAAGCAGGGAACTGTGTGAAATGAGCGCTTTTAACTCTGACGGACAGAGGCTGAGTGGCAAAGACACCGGCCTTTTTTATTCACCCCTAGTTTTTTTGGTGTGCTGCAGTGTAATTACCTTGTTTCTGGAGTGCCAGCTTTCTGCCACAAATATAAACAAATCTGCAACTGCAACCTGTATTCGTATCAGAACCTTTCATTTTTATATTTTTAATTTTACTAAACTAAAAAAACAAAAACAAAACAAAACTGAAGCTTCGACTGGAGGAAATATGAACCATGACTTATTTTGACTGATAGTCTTATTGCCGCAGCTATGGCGGTAAGAGTAAGAGTAAGGTACGACTGAACCCTAATATGCATTTAACATGCTTCATCATAAAGAACTGGAACACTCACTCTGAATGCGTGGACTGTAGGGATCTTCAATTCTGATGGCAGGGTCTAGAACTCGAAAGATCACCTGAATAAAAAAGGCATGGCTTTGAGCAAGACAGTTTTGGACCAAACTGAATCACAATTTCCCCCCATTTTTATCCCTAGTTTGGAACGGCCTAATTTCCCTATTAATATTTCCTGCTATGTGCTGACCCCTCTGTCAAAAAAAAGGATAGCTGTAGGTCAGTCAGTGCCTCCATACATCCCACATGGGGATTTCTTTTCACTGACAGTGATGGAATTAGACGATGAGATATGTACCTAAATGACACCAAAAAGGTCACTAGTCAACAGGTGCCACTCTTGCACATAAATAGGTCAGATTTATTTATATAACGTTTTTTACAACTGAGCCTTGTCTTAAAGCAGCTTTACAATTTTAGATTATCATCTAATATCTAGGGACAATCCCAAATTTAGCAAGCTATGGGACATAGGGCAAGGAAGAAATCTTGGTGGGGGAGGGAGGGGTACTTATCCTTCTTGGGTGGCTTAGATGATATACCTAAGAATTAAACCAATTTATCTAATCAAGTAAGTCTGTAGTAGTAGTTCAAAAAACAAAAAAACTAAGCAAATACTAACAGATAAATAAAATATGGAATATCGCTCTTATCCATGGCTTGATGTATATACAGTCGAATTAATTGGACCACCGGTTAATGGGACCAGCCGCTTATTTGGACCAAATCCTAAAGTACCAAAACAAATCGTATTACATACGTGTACAAAGTGGATTCCAAAAAAGTTGGGACACTAAACAAATTGTGAATAAAAACTGAATGCAATGATGTGGAGATGGCAAATGTCA
>JAUZSU010136059.1:0-16076 GCA_034780255.1 Parotocinclus maculicauda | reverse complement strand
ACTCTCCTGTTTCCACCAGAACTGTCCGTCGGGATCCACAGGGTCAATATACACGGCCGAGCTGCTATAGCCAAACCAGTGTCTAAAACCAGGTGTTTCAGTTTCATTGTCTAACCCCTGGATGTGGTGGGTTGATTGAGGAAGAGCTTCTGACATAACACCTGTGCCAAATCTAATATGCAGTCACGTTGATCCTTTTTGGCAACAACAGAATGAAAAATAACAAGATTTTTTCAAATCTTTACACTGTAAATGGAACAAAGAAAAATAAGCCCACCGTTAAATTATTTCAGTGTTTATTTTATGTCTACAAACATTTCCATGGCACAAGTTACAGGGTACTCTCAGAGAAACAATATATAATACTGTTTCATAGGTAAGGTTTCCTACAGTACGACACGGTAATGATATGAATCAGACTCCTCATGAATGATTGGCCAACATTTGTATATACACTTGTAAATGAAATGATACTCTGACATAAGCAAACTGTGACCTCCTGTTGCAAGCAGAAGTTTGTTTGACAACCATAGTACAGTAATTATTAAAAAAAAAATGCTATGTAGTGAATTGGCAAATATAGGCATATAAGGAACCTTGTAAGTCTTCAGATTGAAGGGTCCATCATGATGGTCACAAGAATGTCATTGTGCAATTCTGATGTGCCTCAGAAAGATGGTTCTTATACTGTGGAAAAAGTATTTGTCCCCTCCTGACGTCTTCTGTATTTGTCACACTGGGTCAATTCAGTACGTTTGGAACCCCATTACTTTCCGCACATGGTGTTGTAGATTTACAATTGCCACAAAAATGTAATTTTAATCATAGATCTAAATTTAATAATGCATTACCATAATGTATTAGAAATTTAAAAAACCTAATATACATAAATATTCAGACCTGGAATATGTGACTTTGGGCTGGTCCTGTGCTTTTTATGGATGTTTTCTGTAATCTTGCTGTATGACTACTCTCCCTGTCCGTTCTGCTCTGAAGCACCACCATATCTTCAGCAGACATATTGCTTGAAGTCCTATCTGAAGAGTCCTGGTGGTTCCCAGATTATTACGTATGTACACGAGATGTTCGGATTTAGAAATTATGGGCAAATTGGCCGATTTTATTATTTAAAAATGAAATTTTTAACGCAGTGTAAAAAATTTAAGAGGTCTTGAATACTTTATTTTCCATTGTATAATTTCATATCGTAAAGCAATATTTAATATGACAATGATGACCAGAATAAATCCAAACTACAGTTATTAAATTATTGTCTCATCGTTTGGGGCAAAAAAAAGCTTTTTAAAATTGCCTTCATAATCACTCAATGAACTCTGTGTTATTAATCTCAGTTAACCAAACACCCAGTACTTTTAGCCATGTTCAATCTAAACACTACTCAAATAGAGGTGTTTGTATGTCCTTAGCTTTGCTTGTGTGGGTTTACTCAAGGTAGTTGGGAGTCAACCCCGACCCATATTCCAAAAGCCCACTGGAAGTAAGTACTTATGTATACCAATCAATGGTTTTTGCTGCTTTGTGCCTTATGCTGTCAATTAAGCCCAGGCTCCTGAATCAGTTTTAAGCTATGTGAAAACTGAGTGAGTGAGTACTGAAATATAACCTTTGCACCAATGAGAAATAAGCTAATATCTCAACAGTCAGCTTACCACCGACCATGAGCAAACCAATGAGCGAAGGTAGGTATTCATGACCACCACTAGTAAGAGAATGGAAAAAGAGGTTATCCATTGAAGAGTTTCAAGGTGAAACCACCGTTATCTCAGGACTGAAAAGCCAGAAGCTACCACAGCAATCCCTAAAAAAATGTTGGATATTCTGAAAAATGCACATATGTGCTAGCGTTGGGGATGTTTTGCTACTTCATTAATTCCTTCCAGAATATCTTTAAGCTTATACACAGGTGATTGCAAAACTTTTTTTCCCATCAATACTTATACTGATTGTTTAAAAGCTGCTCATTGTGGGATATAAAACTATTTTGTGTGGATAAAAACAAGGAGGGTGACAAATACTTTTTATGGCACTGTACATAAGCATATAGAACAGACCTAGAATGATATTCAGGTACTGCTGGAAAGCCTGGTATCTATAATTATTCCATGCATTGAACTTTTGTTTTGTGTCACTGAAAAAATCAAATCCATCATCAATAAATAATCAGTGTTAAACTACAAACCTTTATTGTCATACTACAGAACAAAACGTGCTAACAAAGCTTTTACTCTGGTATGCATAATATTCTGCATATGAATGATTTGATAATTAAGAACTCTATTTAGAACTGAACTTGGAATTGGACGAGTTAATGTTTATTCCTAGAGAAGATGTTGAAGTTATAGAAAGGAAAAAAAAATTTTTTTTAACTTTATGCCTTTAGGAAACTGGAAGAAAATGTTTGTTATTAAATCAGTTACATTGTTTTATAGGACGTTTCTTTGCAGAGAAGCCAATTTTGTCTTTAGCATTACTGGAGAAATGAGGACAAGTCACTAAGACACTAAGACCTTTGCAGTGTGACATATGTAATAAAGCAATTTTATTTTCAATACCCCCTGCCCCGACTATTTTGTACTGATCTACAGGGCATCCCCTAATTTTTGTGAGCAGTATTAATATTAAAGGTGATTTTAATGGGTCAAATTGTCTCAGTTTTGGCTTTCATTAAGCATGTGCTGTAAAGCATCACCTGGAACATGCCATACAGAATTATGAAATGTTCCTCTCAAGTCATTCCTCTCATTCTTCTCAGTTAGTTGGGGATAAAATAATGTCATGTCTGGTTATACATTTAGGCTGAAAAGTAAAGATACACATGGAATACTTCACAACAGGTATCCAAAAAACGGTTTGGGTTTTATAGTTTGACTAATTTTTACTAAATGAATGGTGATAATGGTAACGGTAAGAAATCTGATCATAGTAGTCATTACACAGCTGTGTGTGTGTGTGTGTGTAACACACATTCACTAGGCAGTGAACAGTTTTACAGAATTTGAATTAGATGCCTTCTGCATAAATGTATCACTAGGAAACACATTTTAGATATACAAACATTTCTTTTTCAGAGTATAACACTGTTATATATAATAGTGAAACAAGTGACAGCACTTACCAGATACAAAAAACTTCAGTACTTAGTCAAGGTACTACTGATCAATTAAATTATGTGCAGATTAATCTACAATGATTTACTGAAATATAAGCAGTTGTATAAATCTAATAAAGTTTGGTAAAACTTCCTAAAGAGGTACAATTATGATAGGTTGTAGTACTTTAACCTTAACCCATTAACCGCCTACATCCCATCCCATCCCATCAGTAGGGGAGTTAAATTGGGGATCATGGTTTTTAATGGGTTAAACAATTTTATACCATGGTAAGAGACTGAAAATTGAAATTAAATATTGATCGTGCTGTCCCATCAGTAAACTAAGCCAGTAACTCAATGTGGCTATTGCCATTATAAGAAGGCAAATAAATGCTGTTCTAAAAAGATTTATAATATTTAATGCATGTCATTTGTCCCCTTATTTTGTTTTGTTCAATATGATGTTTTGAAATTTGTAAGAATGTCAATGTATAAAATAAATGTAATTTAAAATTAGGTGTATATGTGATAGGGGTTTAGGGGGTGCTCAAAAATATTCTCATATGCGGCCTTTGTCTGTGTGGAGTCTGCATATTTGTCAGAGTTGGATTACTCTGGGTACTCCGGCTGCCACTCACTGTCCAAAGATATGTGTGTTAGGTCGTTTGGTTGCTCTAAATTGGCATCGATTCTAGGGCGTAATGGCCTGCCCAAGCCAGCAGGATGGCGTTAAAATGATGGCCAAAACACAACTGCAATGGTGTGACCACTGACGTCTACAATGCGTCTGAGAGACTGGTCGGTCAAAGTGCTCAAGGTGATATAACATCACTATTTAGTGGCCATTACGGCAACGCACACAAGGGTTCACTGCAGAAAAGGAATCACTGAACTAATCTAATAAGCCAGTTCCGTCAAGGATTTGCCCAAAATTGGGAAATGACACCAAACTACATGAACCAAGTCAAAAAAAGGAGGTGGTTGTTTCCTGCTGACACATTACTGCAGAAGACAAACAAACATGCTGTAAACTTGTTTGTGCCTAAAACAAACGATAACAAAAAGAAAATGACAAGTCTTAGAAACTATAGAAAGTTGTTCTATAATGCAGATTAGATGCGAAAACAATTTTTATTTAATTGGTGAAAATGCACAATATAAAAGACTAAGAGTGATGGTGTATCTGAACGTTTCCTGATTTTGAAAGCGCACGTCCTGCAATTTCCCAGCCCTTGTATGCATTTAAAGTGACGCTTTGAGGGCCATAAAGTTGCCATGTCTTAAAGCTGGTCAAACACAGACAACGATGGCAACAGCATTTGTAACATCTCAAAGCATGATTAGCAGAATGTGGAATTGCTTTCAAGAGACTGGAAAAGTAGGAAGGGTCGCTCATCTGCCACAACAGCAAGAGATCGGTGGTGTTGGAATCATAGTTTGGGCTGACATTAGCATTAGGGATCGTACAAAGCTCCATATCATCAGAAATGTCAGATGCCGAGATGAGGTTCTGCACCGTCCTGCATGTACTGGGAAGGTGTCTGGCATACTGTCCACAATGCCTCCCACAACACTTCTTGAGCTGGAAGTTGCCCTGGAGCAGATGATTCCACAAGAACTGCTGGACAACCTGATCATTTTCCTGCCTCATCACTGTTAGTGTTAGTGTGTTTTGGCAGTCTTGGGTGACCATACACCCTACTGAACAGTCAATGTGGGGCACTCTCAACCAGTTTAACATGATTCTTTCCGCCCCCATGAATACTGTATATCACTTGCTACTCCATAATCACCATAACTGAGTTTGCATCTAATTTGCATAATCAAACAACTTTTCATTTGCTTTTCTGATGATCTTATTTAATGAAATAAAATCAAATGCTTCTTTTTTTAATCACTTCATATTCATTCACACACACACACACACACACAAAAACAAACACAGTGGTGTTTGTGCGTTTATGAAACCTCTAGAATATGACAAATGTGATGAACATGTTAAATAGAACCCAAATAAACAAATAAGACAAAAAATTATACATGGTTATGTAAGGTTATGCTAACATTGAAAACTTTATACGTGATTTATATTAGGTTTAGGTCTGTCCTTCACTTGGCTATTTCCAAACATTATTATTTTTAACCATTCTTTGGTAGAACAACTTGGGTACTTCGGTTTGTTCTCTTGATGAATTACCCACTTGAATCTCCCCCTTAAGATTCAGTCCTTGGACAAATCAGAACTCTTTTTTGTCCAGCAGTGATGACAGAAAGACCTGTCCCAGCTGCATCAAACAGGTTCATGATACTACATGTTACTATTACAATTACACTACCACATTTCAAAGATAGGATAAGTTTCTTATGTTGAAAGGCAATGTATTCCTTTCTCCAGAAATAGAAGTTCTTATTTAAACAAATAATTATTTTGGTCTCATTGATTCACCAAACATTTTCTTTCCAGTAGCCGTCTGGCATGTCTACATGTTCTTGAATTGCAAATGGACAGCGATGTATGTTTTTTTAAAGTGGCATTTTCCTTGAATCCTTTAGATAGAGGACTGTTTATTGATGGAAAACAGCTGAATCTCATTTCACCTTCAAATTAACTGCCAATTCTTGACATGCTTTTGCAACATTTTACAAATATATTATAAAGTAATATTTACACACACACACACACACACACACACACACACACACACACACACACACACGTCTTTTTAAGGGTCGTCCGTTAATACTTTATTGGGTAGTACTACTGAGCAACAGAATGCCACAATTATGAACTGTTTTATAAATAATCAGGAAACCTTTTTTTGAGAAATTAGAACTTCACATATTATATTCCTAAAAATAAATGATGTCTAAAAAATAATCTGCTGAATACAAACCTTCTATATACTCAAAACCTTTATTTATAAGCATCAAGCATTAGCACTCACTATAAAATTCACCTTCTGAACCACTTTACCATAATCCTTAACCATCCCACATGTCTTACTGCTCATCATCAATCATTCAATGCTTACATGATTTATTATAAATTACAGCAACCTGCAGTAAATAATGCAGTAATAATGATTAATCAAATTGTAAGATCTATATAAAGCATTGCTTGTCCACCCAATTAACTACTCCCTTTCTTAACACATTTTTCTTTCACCTTACTTTTCCAACTGGCTTTTTTCTTCCACCTAAATCTAATCTACGTAATTATCAAAATGCAAAATGAATAGAAATGAACACAACTCTGTTGCAAAAAATATTTAATCCCTAGAAAGAATAGTATTTTTACTAATATGAATTAGCTTGAACTACTCATGTTCTAATTTTCTTTAAAAAAAACTCAACTTAAAAAAGAGAGTTAAACCATGAAAAGATGTAACCTTTATATAAAATAATAAATAATGGAAAAAAGTAAACAGACACAAACAATGTAAAAACAAAAAGCAGCAGAGACCTGGAAAGAGACGCATCATTGGGTTTGGCTTGTTGCCCTCTGCCTCTCTCTCGTCATCATGTAGTTCATTTATTCTTTATTGCTTTTTCTTCTCACTTGTTAATAAGAAGGCTACCCACCCAGCGCAGTTTACAAGCGCACCATCGCCTGAGGGGACAAAAATATTCATAGTGGAACTGCTCAAATTCAGGTGTCTGGCGGATGTCACGCAAAAATGCCAAGTCCAGGTCTGATTCAGTGAGTATGATGAGGAGCAGGAGCAAAACAAAGAGAAGCCCAATCGTGACAAGGAGTAAATGGAGGATGCTGAGGACAAACTTATTAATTTTTTCTCTCTCAGAGAGGATGGGCACTGCCAGTGCTGTACCTGCTGTTGTTCCTTTCTTGCCTGGTTCTTTCACTGCCACCGTGGCTGCCTCTGCGTCTTTTTCCTCGTCAATACTGCAGGGGGCACCATTAGCATGACGTGCTGCGACAGCGGCTGGTTCTGGGCTGAGCTCAGCCACCGGTGTGGGTAGAACGCTGTCTGCAGGACTATAGATGTCCTAGGCGATTACGGCTGTACTTTCACCACACTCATTCACCTGACTGCGAGACCTACGTATGAATGACTCGCCATGTGAGACAGAGCGCACAGGTGTGGAGTGTGCGCTGTCCCGCAGCGATTCAAGTCCTGGGTTAGAAAAAAACAAAAGCACAAGATGGAAAGAAAGGTAAGCATGCTGTAACATCAGAAAAAAAGCTCTCTATGTCTGTCTTCTATGATTTCATGCCCAATAATGCAGCCATAAGCATGCCTGGAGAGTACTGTCGTCTATTCCACGCTTGCCGGGTTCACAAATCAAGGGCCAGTGAATGATCCCCCAACCATCTTCCCCTCAATCATTCACATCCAACCGTTGCTCAACGTGATTCCAGGACTCAAACCATGCACATTGCACCACTGTGTCACCTGGGAAAAATTAGGATGTTTCTCTTACAAAACCTAAATACCTATATATTGTCATTCAAAAACATTTATTATACAATAAAGATGTTTGTTCGATAGCAATATGATCATTTTTGAGGTTTTTTTGCAAATAATACCAAATCTGCTTAATGTCTGGAGGTTAAATTCTAATCTTCGAAACTGTTCTATAGATCTAAAGGCAATTTCTTAATATAGTGAAACTGGACCACTTAAGAATTCACAGCAGTCATTTTTTGACATTATTACTTACCTTTACGTACAGTACATCTGTTTGTTTCTACACTCATGGTCTATTTCAGTTCCACTTACCATACATAAACAATTTGTAGTTCTATAATTACTTATACGGCACATAAAAAATATTTTTCTTTTTAAAATAAAACAACAAAATGAAATATCCCATAATGAAATATCCCATATTTTTTGTGTGCAGTGATCCTTTTTTTATCCCCTTTACTCCTTTAGTTTTCTACTGGTCAGGACCCCCACAGGACCAGCACAGACCAGGCACTGATCATCTCAGCATTGTAGTGACATTGACATGGTGGTGGTGTGTCAGTGTGTGTTGTGCTGGTATCAGTGGATCCTACATAGCAGTGCTGCTGGAGTTCTTAAATTGCTCAGTATCGCTGCTGAACTCTAAGAATAATCCACCAACCAAAATGTTCAGCCACCGGCATCCTATAGGCAGCATCTTACCACATAGTAACAAACCATCATGTCATCATGTCAGTGCAGTGCTGAGAATGATCCACCACAAAATTAGTCCCTGATTTATGATCTATAGGATCCTGACCATTAGAAGACAGAGTAAGGGGGACTGACAGAACGCATTCCTGGCTATCATAAAATGGGTCATGACAAAGGGTTCCCCATTTTGTTTGTATAAAAAACGTTCTTGGGCACTCCTAGATATTCTGCCTTGTCTTGATTGTTAAATAAACACAATGCAAGATAGCACTACTATGTACAAAGGTCAACACATTTCAAACCGGACAATTACATTGTTAAACAAAGTCACAAGAAACCTTAAACTGGTACAGTGATATGAAATACACAACCTTAATCTACTTCAAACACTTCTACGAGCCCAGCAAAAGAACACACAATTATACACAGGCCAGCACCTGAGGTTGGTGTTGCAGGAAGAAGCGATGTCTGAACTGGCTCTTGCTGGCCATTGAGAACTGGGTAAAGAGGCAGCACACCCAGGGCTTTTCCCAGCAGCCGTGGTCCCAAGCTGAGTACACGCACTTTTACATCCCGGTAACAGTGGTTGATCATGCGCAGGTGCACGTTCACCCGCGTACTTATGCGAATCAGACACTTCACCATATCAGCAGTCACAAAGAAGAAAAAAGGTTGATTCGCTGGTATTCAGTATCTTGGTGAGAGCTGCAATGCTGGTACTGGTTCTTGTGGGCCTTTGGGTGGAGACTGGGCTACAGATTTGTGGGAAGAGGCAAAGCGGGGCAAATAACCCCTGTCTATCTTCTTACAGCCAGTGACTTAAATGGAGAGCAAAGTTTCTGCTATTTATAGAGGTTTGTGTATTAATACGCCACGAAGACACACTGTCAGCACATAAGTCACTCCCTCAGAGCCTCTACTTCATCAGAGCTGCCCAAACCTTTCTTCAAGCTAAGCCTAAACTGGTCTAACAAAGCATTTAAGCTGAACTTCTACCAAGTTAGCTGTCTGTCACATTCAGAACAAAAGGCCCAGAAAGCATCTTATCCAAATGTAGTGGATGAAAATGTAGCCTGGTCAGTAATGGTGCAAGTTTTGTGCAATAAGAGTGGAGCACGGGTGCAAAGGAAAGAGAGACAGACTGGGTGGAACAGAGAAAATTAGAACTTAAGTTGTTTGTCCTCTATTTCCTGAACATCCCTCTGTTTGGGACTTGAAACTTGTTTGGCAGGAATTTCTATAGTTACTTTTTATGCCAGTTGTTATGCATTATGTGTCACATTATACTCACTCTAATACACAGCTGAGTGATTATGTACACACAACAACTGGTCAAAGTTTTTTACATTCATTACCTTTGTGTGTGTAAAGAAGCACTACTAGGACTAGTGAAAGAGCTTTGTTATATTAACAAGTATTTGATTTTCTCTTTCATCTAAGGCCATCAAAAGATTCAATGTTATGGTAAACGCTAAACACATTTAGTTTGTTATACCTATTTGTTGGTTTGTTTGGACATTAAAGTTATGATGACCATTACTTAATAAATTTATTAATTCTGATCAATGAGGGAATACAAATATAGTATTGCTGCAAAACTCGGCAGACACTGGGTCTTGCCACAAGATTATTTCTCAGAGGTTACACCTGGGTATTGTACCACCTGGTGAGAGATTGCTGACTGCTAGACATGCCTCTACAAATACATTTTGCCCAGTTTGAGAGGGGGCACATCATTAGAATGGTCATTTTAACAAATTATTAACCATTTAGGCTGTTAGGAGATGTTTGGAGAAGTCATTCCATAAGGGCAGGTAGACACACCAAGACATACACCCAATAGAGAGGATCCACAATTGAAACAACCTGCACTGCTATGAACTGGGAACGACAACGATCAGGGTTTGGGAGTGGACATTCCCAGGAATGTCTCAGTCAGATTGCAAAACTTTCCTTGGCCTGTCTGTTTTCCAGATTTGTCACCTATCAAACACTTATGGAACCGGCTAGGATGCCAGCTTTAGCAATCTATGAGTGTGGAGGTTTACAGGCTCATCTGTGGGTAAAACTGTCATAGACAGGTCTAGTAGTCACAATCTTTCGCCAAGATGTATACTGCTCAAAGTTAGTCTCTGAAAGCCTTTTTGTAGAGTAGCAAGGGAAACCTTTTTATGCCTTCTTGCGGCAAGAAACAGTGTCTAATCAGACCACACCTGTAATCATTTACAAATATGCCTGCGATGTAACTCTTTGCCGAGTTTCGCAGCAAACTGATGTTTCTATTTGGGTTTTTTTGTTAGCTTTAATTTTTTTGAGTGCATATGCTAATACAAAATAAAACCCTTCTAAATACCTTTCTAAATGTTTATAAACGACCAAATAAATGGCCTTAATCCTAGCAGTCAAAACTGACCACGAATACTATCACTGGATATTTAATTAAATATGACAGAAGGCTTAAAAGACAAAATGTTTACATATTAAAAGTTTTAAAGCCCCAGCCTCCCTCTCACTTACTGACCACAACTGTCTGCTTGCCATGTCCTGCCCTTAGTGTCTTCTTTTTTGAAAATCAAAATATGGATACCCTAACTTAGGCAGAGTGACACAAACACCTGCTCCTTCTGGATGACTTGGACACTCAGATTACAGCTTATCCCAATAGTGTGCTTGTGCCAGTGCATGTGACTAACAGTTTCATTCATTCAGTACTAACACCACAGTGACTACTGTACCTCCTTTGGAACAATGCAGAAGGAGTGTAATATCATATTTACTAAAGATGAGGTTAACTGTAAATCATGGTTTACTGTAAATTATTTAACTGAGTTGCTACAGATTTAAACTTAAAAACTTTAAACTACAAACCCAAATCAGAAAAAACATATGGTGGTAGGGAGAATGCAAATAAAAACAAAATGGCAGTGTTCTTTACATTTACTTTGACTTTTATAATGGTGTTATTTCGAACAGAGGATGTTAACAGGTGTTTGTAATCATGATTTGGTACAAAAGCCGCATCCAGTAAAGGCTGACTGTTTGATGAGCAAAAATGTTTTATACATTTTTTAATGCATTTGTTGACTACAGGAGATCCTATGGCCAGTGGTCAACAAATGACTCAGCCTGTTAAGAAATTAAAGCTTTTTCTGATTCAGTGATGTAGATATGTATAGGCATGAATAATTGTGGAGAAGATGCTACTGTTGAAGTCTTCATGTTATGTAAAAAGGTCTGCCATATGACACTAAAATTTTGAAATAAACATCCTCTCTGTCTAAAAAAAGACAAAAAAAAGACAGTATAAAAATGGTATAAAAAACTAACAGCATGATATACATTAGTCAGCTTCTGATATACATTATCTTAATATACATCAGCTTCTGAGTTTTCTGAAGAATGTAAAGCAGTATGAACTCACCCTCCATTATGGATATGTGCACGGCTCTCCGGCGGGTACGTGGCACACTGCTTAGACGTGGTCCATGAGTAATGGATGGACAACTTCTGCTGGGCACCAGGCCAGCCCTGTGGACACAGGCAGCTTAGCAACAACACTATGGATAATATAACTGTATAATGAAGTTACTACATTTACAAGCTCAGCGACACAGAATGTACTAATTCATAGTAGTACACTGCTCACAAAAATTTGAGGATATTTGAGAGCAGTATATTTGGACACAATAGAATTGGAGACACTCGAAATATGGTTAGTTGTCTGGAAAGTGTTGTATATGCATATGTGAATTTAACTTTATTACCTTTTACACTACCTTTTTCTTCATTTATGATCACTCTATATGTTGTTATACATTTGAAACTGTCGAGGCGAGATGTAAGTATGTATGTATGTGCATGATATTAGTCAACTGTAGTTTTGTGTATATATATTTTTTTGTGTAATATGTTTGTATGTACAAATAGATATTCATATGGATATATATGTATATATGTATGTCTATGCTTTGTTCTTTCTGTTAAAATCTTATAAATATATAACTAAAAAAAATAATTGAAGACACTCACACGCACAGTCCTTAAATTACATAGAATGGCTATCTGTACTGACTGTCATATTCACCTGTGTATTTCAGGTGGCTCACGCTTTATTTTAGCACTCTGTTCCATCACCTCCTTGGCCACACGACCACTGCAATTGGATAGCACAAAGAAGACGAGTCAAAACTATATACAGTCACGTACGTCTCAGTGCTCCAGTCATCACACTTCTTCTTCTCCTTTCTGCTTCTACTTCTTCGTCTTTGTCAATAATATGCAATGCTGCCAAAAAACATGCGGTCCTACAAAAATTGCATATTCTGCAATAAAAAAACTTGTCAGCTCCACTACACTCCCAAACATGTCAGGATATCTATACTTCCATTCCACTCTAATAAAGTATTAGAATTAAATTAACCTTCCAGACAATATTTTGTGACCACCACGATCACTACAGTACGACTTGTGTACATGACTAGTACACATATTTTACAATCTAATAACAAGCCCAAATCAGAAAAGTGAAAATGCAGAAAAAAAACTAAAACAGCAGTGCTCCTTACATTGACTTTTATTTTAGAGCAATCTATATGAACACTAGATATTTCATGTTTGGTCAGGACAACTTCATTTGCTAATATCCATCCATTCCTGCAGGACTATCTGGACTTTTATCATTAACAAGTAATGAGCCTTTTGGTATTGGGTTGGGTCAGCGCCCTTGGCAAAGTTCATTCACACTGCATGTGATGGCAGCATTCATGCAGAAAAGTACCGTGACATCTTAGAGCAACATTAACTCCTTCAAGACAACAACTTTTCCAGAGACGTCCATGAATTTTTCAACAAGACAAATGAAAAACATTTAAAATCTGATAAGATCTGTCCTGAAATATGCAAATCCCTTCTGACCTTTCAAGGCTTTCATGTTTACGATCACTTGTTGATATCACATGTTTGAAATAACATTATTATTATTATTATTATTATTATTATTTAAATTACTGTTTTTTAAAACCCCTTTACTAACCCTAACTTGCCTCTGTCCCGACCTTCTTTATGTCTTGCAGGTCCAAAACGCAGCAATGGATGAATTGAAGTTATGCAGATAAAACTAAAATATCATGGCTTCATACTATCTGCAGTGTAATAAAAGTCAGAGTAAAGATCACTGCATTTTTATTATTTGCATTTTCCATACAGTCCCAGACGTACTTCATTTGGATTTGTATTAAATTGCCCAATCAAATAATTTTTAGTCCTTTTTTCTATTGTGTCCTATTATCTATTGTGTACATTTTCAAAAGTTCATTTTTTATTTATTTGTAATCCTTTGGTTGTGTCTAGAGTTCTAGAGTGTTAGAGTGATCACTATATAAATATTTAATATTTTAGGTAACTTAACTTCTATATCCATATGACTGTTGGCTGGTATTGCTGAAGGTAAATTTGAACTGGTAGCTTCTTTAGTTTTCTACAATCCAGCTATACGTACCTAAAGCGGAAGCGGCTCCCCTTGAAAAACAGGTTGCTGCTTGACACAGTCCGAACCTGACTCGACTTCTCCAGCCTAAGCAACATATAAAATATAAGAAGAAAAACAAATGCATACTTTTATTTCCAAATTGAAATATTTATATTCTTTGATTTTAACTAATGAAAAGCTTTACTACAGACTTTAGTGTGCTTAATATAAAAGTTTGTGTTAGCAAATGTTTACAATTTGTAAACAATTAACAAAAAGATGTATACAGTATTTTTTGGATTTAGAACTATCTTTGCTTTTCCAAAATGTACCTGTGGATTTTTTTATTGTTGAGGTTTATTGTAATGGCATTAAAACCCAATTATCCATATTCTTTAACTATAACACAGCATATCAGTGTTACTTATTCCTTAGTAAGCTTCTTTTTGCACTCTTTATAAGGACATTCTAGTTAACATAACTGTCGTCTAGAAGCTTTTATCTCTCTGCTTGTTCACTGCATTACAGCTTTAATACATTACAGAGGGGAATATCTGATCTCATTTTAAAACCATGGGCATTTATCCTCCTTTGCTGCTTTTATGCCATTTCTCTTCTGGAAGGTTTTTCACTAGAGTATGCAGCATAATTTTTTGGAATAACCTCCATTAAACCACAAGAGCATCAGTGGCATCGAGCCATGATTGTTAGCAGACAATCCCTAGTTTACAGTCTGCACCTATTTATTTCGGAGGTGTTAATTGGGTTGTCTTCAGGGCTCTGTGCAGACCAGGTAAGTTCTTCCACAAAAAAACATTATTATTATGGCATAGCCCAATAGTCTAACACTGTAAGGACACTGGACATAATGTTGTAAGGGAGCACATGGCATAGATGCTATCACTAGGGGGCTATGGACATGCATATAGCTGTGCTGGTTCTTCTATCAAAGTTGTTTTTGCACAGTTGAATCTAGCAGCGATCACTGAAATTTGCAGTGCAGCAGAGAGATAAAATGTAAGCTGACTTGCTATGACTGTGAGACTATGGCTTTGTTTACATTATCATACTAAAGTGGCCTAAATCAGATTTTTTTTTTCCTTAATGTGTCCCATATCTAAAGCTGTGCGGACATGCTAATGTGATTGGATATCTGATATGATACATATTCCATATGTCACTATGTGACCTGAATTAGAAAGCTGAGTTAAGAATTCATGCAACTTTTATGTCATTCCAACCTGTCATATGCCATAAATGCACTCTGGGCATAAGGGAAAATGACAGCAGTGAGGGAGGCTTTCAGTGGGGGGATAGTGAGATAACAGACCTCACAAATACGTGGGGTGATGTCTCTGTGCAAACAAAATTAGAAGGCACATATCACAACCACTATGTGTTTAAGAAAATGCTTCATTATGCAGCTAAACACAGACATGGCCGCAGTGTCAAAGGAAAATAAAGGGCTTAAAAGCAAGCATTGAAGTGGCTGTGGCAGAAAAACAGTATTTAACATAACAATAAAAGAAGTGCCCTTCCTGTTTTTCTTTTGAGTTCGAATCTTTCAGACAGATGTCTGTTTTAGATCACATTAAAAAGGTCATGCGAACATCCGTTTTAAAATCTGATTTGGGGAGGAGATTGGATTTGGCTTTGCCTGCTGTGTGAACGTAGTTATTGTTTCCAAGAGTACTATGGGAATAATCAGTTCCATATCATTCCAGCAGCTGCCTCTGAAGGCATATTTAGATAAACAAAGCCATGACAGCCATATACTTAGAGGGATCATTGCTTTTATGAACCTTCAACCACCTGCCTTACTAATTGAAAAACCCACAATAGTGGATACCACACTTGGGTTCAAATCCCCCTGCCTTCCAGTAACAATGGCTGTTAAGTCCGACCTTTCAAAAGGTTGTTCATCAAGCATTTTAGTTAACGGTCCCAATCAGGTTCCTTAATAATGTTGCTTGCTTGCTCGCATGTCAGAAGTTTCATAGAAGATCAGATGTGCTTTACCAGGAGAGGTCAAGCACATAAGAACTTAACTCCCTCCATCGGTTGGACATTAGGACACGATGTGCCTCCAAGGACATCCCACTGAGGACTCATTTTATAATCTAGTTGTTTTATAATTTGATTTATTTATTTTATTACTAATTGAAATTTTATTATTAATTTGTTATTGATTTAAATTATTTACTTAATTTTGATATAATTTAATATACTTTTACGTATATATTTAAATTTACATCTAGGCCACCCATGGAGGATGGGTCCCCAGTTGAGTCTTGGTCCTCCCGAGGTTTCTTACTACCACTTTCAGGGAGTTTTTCCTTTCCACTGTTGCCCTAGGCTTGCTCAACTTGGGATT
>JAUZSU010136048.1:0-16077 GCA_034780255.1 Parotocinclus maculicauda | reverse complement strand
CCTATATATATATTTATATATATATATATATATATATATATATATATATATATTATATACACATACATACATACGTTACATTTTGTTTATATATATATATATAAATATACGTGTGTGTGTTTAATTTACTATGTACTATTAACTTATTATTATTTATAATTATATATATATATATATATATATATATAAAATGTAATGTATGTATATGTGTGTGTGTATATATATATATATAGTCGAAACAGAGAATTGAAGAGTCTGAGCTGAAGAATCAGAGTCTCAGCCAGTCTGTAATTAAAAGCCTTAATAACTCTGAAATTCTATTAAATAGGGACACAGAAAATCAAAGAGTGTGAGAATAAGAGTGTGAGCGATTCAGTTTCAGACAGTTTGAGACTAAGATACTTAAGGAATCAAGAAAAAAAAATAATAAACAGAGAACCTGAATCAAAAAGTCTGAGAACCAATAAATCAGAGGCTTAGAGAGTCAGAGACTCAAAGAGAAAGTCACTCAAATAGTCAAAAAATCTGTGATTAGTAGCCTTAACGAGTAATTACTGGTTATACTGTGGTAACCTGTACTACCCATATTACTCATACCATATGTACTACCCCGTTACTCATATTCACTGGAGGACTTTACTTTTATAATTTTATTATTAGTAGTAGTAGTATTATTATTGTATTTTTTCTATCTTTAGATGTCTATATGTTTAATGTTTCTTATTATGTATATATGTCTATCTGCTACTGGATGCCAAGAATTTCCCTCTGGGATCAATAAAGTATCTATCTATCTATCTATCTATCTATCTGTCTGTCTGTCTGTCTGTCTGTCTGTCTGTCTGAAAAAAACCTGTTGTATAAAAACAGTAGAACACATTTTCGCAAGTAACATTATGGATGTAATGATCTACGGCACTGAAGTCAGAGGGTGTCTTTTGACTTACCCTGTATAACAGGAGAGACCATGTAAATGAAAGCTGCATAAGATGAACTAGTAGTCTTTCTGAGTCTGCATGTCCTTTTCGTGTCTGTGTGGGTTTACTCTGGGTACTCCGGTTTCCTCCCACAGTCCAAAGACATGCGTGTTAGGTAAATCTGCATTGATACCTAAAACATTCATTTATTATCTTTTAGATTCTAACTCCGTGTACATTTTGAACATTTCTAAATGCACAGTACTGTGAAAAAGTCTAAGGTCACCAATAGATTGGATATGCAAGCTGTTTAACCATTGTTTGTCATCTACAGTACAAAGACGTTTGATCAGAAATAATGTTTTTTGGAAGAGTAGCAGTTAAAAAAACGTTTTCTAAAGCTCACAAAGACTGGAATGAAGATCAGAATAGAGGAACTTGCACAGTACTGCATATGACTTATCTATGACATTATACTGTAGAAACATCTGACCTTAGTATGCCTTTGAAGGCATTTAAGGCTAGATTTAAGAATGGGAAGCAAGTGTATTGTGTAGACCTTCACCATAGATGTCTTACAATGGATGGATTGTTCCATTTACACCAAAACGTTTTACCCATCAAGAGTATCCTTTTTGAAAGCTTTTCAAGGCCAGATTTGAAAACATAGACGTGAAATGCTTGTGAAAACCCTGACACCTATCATCACCACACCTCTTGCAAACCCATCTTGAAAAATTTTATCGCATCCTCTGCTGATAGGTGCTGTTTATATTGACAAGACTTCCAACCTGCCTTGTGTAAGGCTTTCTCTTTTATAGTTATTTTTTACATTTGTAGAACTTGCCAAGTGTTATGATGTGCCCAACAAAACGTGCCTGCATCCTAAATTACACTCATTCTTATGTTATAATGTCTTTGTGAATACAGTGCACTGGAATGCAGTTTGCAAAGAGTGTACCAAATAGTACGTGTTGATATTTTGACATAATATGTAGAGTTTGGGACACAGCCTTGGACTGCTTTTGTCTATGAAATTACAATGTTTGGTTGGTCCCAGTATTTTCTGGCTGTAGTCTATAATATGTTTAAAGGAAATCCACCTCACAGTAAGAAGGTCCCGGGTTCAATCACAGGGTGGAGCGGTCTGGGTCCTTTCTGTGTGCAGTCTGCATGTCCTTTTTGTGTCTGTGTGGGTTTACTCTGGGTACTCTGGTTTCCTCCCACAGACCAAAGACATGTGTTAGGTAAATTGGTGTCTCTAAAGTGGCCCTTCATGTGTGACTGTGTGCATGACTGTGTGTGTGCGTGTGCCCTACAATGGATTGGGGCCCCGTCTTGGGTTGTTCCTGCCTTTGTGCCCAGAGTTGTCGGGTGGGCACCGGTTGGCACGTGACCCCGTCTGGTTTAAGTCTTTATATAAATTTTTGTATAATCAGCATAAGTCTGTCAGATCTATGTTCGTGTGGCTATGGCAAGTTCAGAAGTTCTGGCTTTTTTAGTGTTATGACTCGTTAGACTCCCAATCGGCTCTACATTTTATAACTCAGGCTGGAGACGGCTCCCATTGGTCATTTAAAAAAGTCCACTCAGTCGCACGTTCAGTGAGAGTAGCGCAGCTAAATATTTTGTTAATTGTCCGAATAAGAAGTCATTTAACACGGTCTTAAGAAGTATTAAGCCGGTGTAATCACCACTCAGAGACCCCTTTGATTTGTGATATGAATTGGCACTGCAGTCAGTCGTAATGACAATGTTTCACAGGTGCTATTGTGCTATCAAGCTAGCAGTCTCGACCACATTCATCTGATGATGGACAGGATTTGAAACCTTTTGAACTTTCAGTGAATAGGAAATGTACTTTAAATGATGGCTAAAAAACTCAATATTGAGCATTATCACAAAAACAAAAAAAAGATGGACCTTCCTGATCCCCGCTATGTGTGCTTGGGCCAAGCCCCCAATCTCCTGAACTCTCTCCTGAACCTTTAGCGTGCATGAAGAAATCTCAATGGACCTCTAATAACAAGACGTAGGTTGGGTCACCGCACATGGCAACCTTCTCACGTCCAGTAATTTCAGTACAATCGTTTTGTTCTCTTCAGTAATATTTTATTTGCTCGTTTTAATTTTTCAAAACTATTTTTTTCCATAATAAATTTTGTACTTTTGAGGTCAATAAAGAATCATCACAATCAAACAGAAAATACTGTAGAAAAAGAAGAGCACTGGTAGAATTAGAAAAGAAAGGAACCAAAACACAGTCGAGTGCAGCTTTAGTTCAGGTTCATGACTTCTTCATTGGGCGAGACGAAGAGACGGATGGACAGAGAGACAGGAGACAAAACATACACTGCATAATGAAAGGAATTAACCGCTTATATTTGACCTATTCTTGCTCTCTTTTGAAAAGATCATTATACTTCTCTGTAATGGATTTTCTCCAGCACCGGAAATGTTTGACTTTCCAGTTCTGGATGGTAATGTTTAGTGTGATGATCGTATGAAGTCTAAAGAAATGAGAAATGAGAGAACTGCAGTCTGGCTTTGCTTGCATCATGTTCAGTTCTCTATCTAGCAACACTTAGTAACATTTAGTTTTTCTTGTTTTTCTTTACCTTTTATTACTGAAAAGAAAATGTGGAGGAGCAGGGGATAACTGGGGGGCTGTACAACAGGCTATAAAACACCACTGTCACAGTCCAGAGAGCACATTTAGATGTGGGTGTTGTATAAACATATGTAATAAGATACTGTTGCGTGCATCAAGTTCCAGAGCGGTCATTTTTTGAATTCACTCCACTGTTTTTATGGCCTTAAAGGTTCCCTCCAGCAGAGGAAAGGTGGCCTGGAGATTGCTTTCGAGATTGCTTTTGGATTCCGGTGGGCTTTGTGTTATTTGCACCCTTGATAGATTTTAACTGGGAACCTCGAGAGACTCTGCATTGGCTCTGTGAGAGGTGCGAAGAAAAATTATCGTTTACGTCGTCCTTTATCTCGGCTCTGCTGTATAAAAATGTCCTGGCATTTTGACTCGGGTTGATTGATAACGTTTCATTGGCCAAACATAAAGGTGCAGATGGGTTCATATTGGTAATCTGCTTTCCTGGTAGTAATGCGCTATTTAATCAGCTATGTTTTCCTCAGAAGTCCACTGGTCCAGCTGAACCCATGCCAGCCCCGGCTGCTGCTGTCTCTCTGCACCTGCCGCCGTCTGGAGGAAAGCGACGTGTGAAATGCAATATCTTAGATAATCCGACTATTTTCAGAGTTTTGTTTTCCAGTTCTAGTTTTTATACACAGGATATGGTTTTGCGTTATTCTTTCATAGAGAGAGAGAGGAAAAAAGTCTTAGAAGTCCTCTGAAAAATGGGTCATCCGATGAAGGAGAGATCAAACGTAGTACTCCTTGTCCTTGTTCTTCTTGCCTTTGGCGGTAGTCTTGGCCACACTAGTCGGTTTCTCCTTGAGCACGGTGCCGTTGGACTGTGCCGAGTTGCTGATGTAGTTACGGCTTTCGTCCACGCGGTATGAGCCCTCGTCACGGTTGCGGTACTTGTACATGGCGTAAAGGAGGATCAGGATGCACAGGGCGGCCGCTGCGACAATGCCCACCACCATACCTGTAGTGCTGCTTGACCCCCGCACTACCTCCACCGGGTCAGGGTAGACCTTCAAGCCTGGACCTGTCGGGCTCGCTGGAGAAACACACACAAAGATTTCAGGGTTAATGTCCATCCATACAGATGTAGTCTGCACTAATAATGGCATTTAGGTAGCACTTAACGGTATTGGAATATTGAACAGCTAACGACGCGTCCATTATACCTTTTGTACAGCCGCAATTATATCCATGGTAACAATTCAGGGAACATTTAGTGCTTAATTGTACCATTTGTGAACTGCTGGCTGTCCAGTTAAGATTCAAATGTAAATAAGTTCATTCTTTTTTTCCAAACCCAGCTAACAGAAATGTGTACATAGGTCTAACGATGTCAGCTCTTTTTTTGGGGGCGATGTTTTTTGGAGCACTGACCAAGAAATGTATATCGGTGGCTTGAATCGAATATTTCACCTTGACTCCTGCACGCATCACCACAATGTTTAAAGGGTAAATACTCGACAGCATAAAGCCAGAAAGGACCCAACACCAGAAAGGCCCAAAGTATCAAACTTGGGTACTGTGCCGACCACTATGATGACCTGGAGTGCCTTGAGTGCCTTCTAAACAAGTTCTGACAGCACATACAGGAACAACTGTCTGTGTCTGACAGATAGAATCATCTCCTCACACTGAAACAGTGACCCCTGTTGGCCCAGCTATGGTCCTGTCCAGGACTCTCGGCACCTGACACCCTGCGATCCTGACCAGAACAATCAGTGATTAAAAATGGGGAAATGGGGGGGGCAAACTAAGTCGGTGCTTATTGTTGGTTTTCTCGTTGCTTGTGAGTCCTTGTTTTGCACACACACATTATATTCCTGCACTGCTTTAAGCATAATTTTTAAAACCTGCTTCAATTCCACTTGTTGTTAATTACTAGCCAGTATATTTCACAGGGAAAACAGATGGTTAGTGTTTTCATTACCCATTGATCTCAAATCAGCTTTAGTAGCTCTCACACTGGGGACACACGACCTCGGGAAACTGTAAATAATATTGGGTTCTTGCTCAACAATGTCTCCGCTCGAGGTAATGAAATGATCGCACAGCTGAAAAGTGGCGTTATTTGTGAGAACAGGCAAACATGCAATTATGATGCAAATTTGAAACACAGAGGGAGCATCGACTGCAGCCCGACTCCCCTGATGATTCCAGTGACCGCCCTCCAATGTACTCTAAACACTTGATAAGGGGGGATTAGTGACTTGCAGATGCTGCTTTGGGATCCATTTGCCACTTTGAATGGGAAACTGATTACATATCGGCGAGCCTCTATTATGTATGAGAGCCATCCAAATTATAATCCGACTCCCATCAACTCTGATAACACTCAGCACTATAACCCTTCATTAGACTCCCTATCTCTCTCTCTCTCAGCTAATGCTCTCAGCTGATAAAACATCTCCTGTCCTCTGTAATGCTCTTTTCAGACTCATTTCACTCAGTGCACACTCTATTTCTATCGTTAGAAGATTTTGCCTTCTGTATGATACAGTAAAGTTACGCTTGCTTTATCATATCTGCATTGATCCATTCTATAAGGAAACCCTCCACCCTTTTCTTTATTGCTCTTCAGTAACCAATTTATCCTGGTTGGGGATGCTGGAGGTATGAAGCCTATTCTGGACATATGGGACACAAAGCAAAAACACATTTGAGCCAGATCCTAAGGGCAATATAGTGCAGCCAATCCACCCAGTGGCATGATTTTGGGATGTGTGGAGCAAGGACAGAAACCAGAGTCTGGAAATAAGACCAAATCCCTGGAGCTGTGTGGCACCAGCTCTACCAGTTGTGATGTTCGATAAAAAAGAATTAGCTTGCTGACCTTAAAAGGTGTTAACAAAACCAACAAAAACAAGTGTGGTGGTATACATTATTACAGAAACAAACAAGTATTTATTCCTTGAGATTTATGCATTTCTAGGTGTGGCTTAGTAGATATAACTTAGCTAATTTGCTCACTAGGGCTCAACTCTGGCTCAACTATATTTTCTTATAAAACCAGATCTTTGGCACAATGTAAGTCATTCCAGAAAGTGATCTGTGGAACTTATGAAAGCTGAGCTATGGCATGGGGATAATTGGAAAGCCTCATTTGTTACCTCAACCTCATCATCTAACCTGATATATGGCAGTAGCCTCCTCACAAACGCTCATTTTGGCCTGACCATCAGGTCAGGACCTGATCTATGGTTTCGGTATAATCTCAAAACCTTATTTACAGTGCACAGTGTCATTTCCAGCTTTAAGATTCATGCATAGCCTTTCCAATATCGCCAGGATTTTCTCATAACAAAAAGACCAGAATATTATTTAAAACATTATCTGCGCCACTCAGATCCTGTCAAGAGCCTCCATACAGCTCTCTGATCCTCTCAAAACCTTATCAGCGACACTCGGATCATCTCTGAACCTCATCAATAATATTCTGATCATCAATGCCTGTCGTCGACACTTTGATCTTCTGAACATCCTGTCTTCAACTCTCAGATCCTTTAAAAACACCATCGGTACTTGGATCCTCTCCGAATCTCATCTTCATCTCTCACTTGGTACAGTCTCATTGTTGCCAATCGCAAACTCTCATCAACTATACTTGGATCATCTCAAAACGTCATCCATGACACTCAGATCCTCTCTGAACCTCATACAGAACCTCAGACTCTCATGAAATTTAATTTGTGCCACTTGGATTCTCACAAAATATCAGCATTCAGATTCTCTCAATTCCTCATCAACATCACTCAGTTATCTTACAGCCTTATCTCCAGCACTTAAAAACCCCTATTAGTGGCACTTGAGTTCTCTCAAAACTCCATCAGTGACACTTGGATCTTCTCAAACTCCCATCAGGAAAATGCTAAAATCTTATCAAAATCCCCATCTTTAGCTCTCAGATCCTCTCAAAACCCTATCAATTGCACTTGATCCTCCCAGAATCTAGCTAATCTACAGCTCTCCGATCCTCTCAGAACCTCATGTACAGCATTCTTAACCTACTCTCACCTTAGCAACCTCAACCTGCTTGTCAGATTCTAATACTATTCTCATCTCAAAACCAAATCAGCAACATTCAAACCCTCTCAAAACCTCATCAATTGCACTTAATCTTCTAGGCACCTCGTCTTCAGCACTTGGGTCCTCTCAGAACCCCATCAATAGCACTATGATCATTTCAAAGTCTCCATCTTCAGATCTTGGATCCTCTTAAAACCCCATTAATGGCACTCGGATCTCATCCACTCTGATCCACTCAGATTATCTTAAAATCATATCTACAATACTTAGATTATCATATAACCTCATCTGATCTACTCAGATTATCTTAAAATCGTATCCACAGTACTCAGATTCTCATAGAACCTCATCTGATCCACTCAGATTATCTTAAAATCGTATCTACAGTACTCAGATTCTCATATAACCTCATCTGATCCACTCAAATTATCCTAAAATTGTATCCACAGTACTTAGTTTCTCATAGAACCTCATCTGATCCACTCAGATTATATTAAAATAACATCTACAGTTCTCAGATTCTCATAGAACCTCATCTGATCCACTCAGATTATCTTAAAATAACATCTACAGTACTCAGATTCTCATAGAACCTCATCTGATCCACTCAGATCCTCTCAAAACATCATCTACCACACTTTCCAGCACTCAGGTCCTTTCAAATCCCATCAACAAATAGAATCTTCCCAAAATCCCATTCTTTATATCTTGGATCCTCTCAAAACCGCATAGTTGGACTTGAGGTCCTCTTAAAATCCTCATTTACAGCACTTGGATCCTCTCAGAACCTCATCTATGACAGTCTGATCTATTAAGAACCTCTTGTACAGCGCTCAGCATACGGCACCCAAATCATCAAAACCTCGCATATATTACTAGCATTCTCCCATAACCTCGTCAGTGGTGTAGGAGACACATAAAAGCTAATATAGCTCTGGGACTGTGGTCCTTGTTTAATACAAGTCTATTTTACTGAGAGTCCAGGACTAGACTCTTCAGGACAGGACAAGATGCCACTGGGAATCGAGTGTGACTGAGAGTTGGAACAGATTAGGTGTGCCTGCCACCG
The DNA here is from genome assembly GCA_034780255.1 of Parotocinclus maculicauda. Lineage (NCBI taxonomy): Eukaryota > Metazoa > Chordata > Actinopteri > Siluriformes > Loricariidae > Parotocinclus > Parotocinclus maculicauda. The sequence continues at coordinate 7,406 of JAUZSU010136048.1, read as the reverse complement.
CCAGCGTTATCCCTTCAGACAGGTGTGAAGCAAGCTCAGTCCTACAAGGCAAAATCCTGTGGGCTGTCACCTTTCCACAGCCACAGGAGGGAGGGGATGATGTTTGACTTTGGTTATTTGTTGTTCAGGGTCAGAAAGCCTGGACAGGAGATAAGGGCAGGAGTAAAATCTCAGCAAGACAGATGAGAATTTTCCACGACTGTTTGTGCAGGTCATGGAATCCAATTCTTCTTTGGCTATATTTTAATGCATGTCCAATTGCCTTGGTACCTTTAGTGTTATCATACTGATGTTATGCTATTTTGCAGTGCTAATGTGTGCTGCAGAGGTCCAAGGTTACATTACTGCACCCATCCATAACTAAACTAGTGTCTTTCTGACCTAAATCGATGCCTTAACATTCCTGTGATGTCTTACAGCTAGACTTGGTTAAGGTTGGCCTACTTCTCGTAATTATTATATGCATAACTAATAAGAACAGAATATGAACAAATGACTCAGATGCGACTAACGACCGGGACTCTTAGACAGGTGAGGTCGTAACGCCAAATATGTCATCTAATTTAAATGATAAAACTAATGTCCAACAACTAATTAAATGCCAATTAAGCAAAATTTTATGACTGTACGTTTGATCAATTTTCCAAGTGATTCACTGGCGTTTCTTTAAGGTCTGTGAACATTATTGGCTCGTTACTTAACGACTTGGCGAGGTCATTAAGCAAAAAGCACACAATGTCAGTCCAACCCCCACCCCTCACACCCACCAAAAAGTTGCATGGCAAACCCTCTACCGAAATAGAGGTCTTAACAGTCCCCAGTAAATACTTTTACACAAAGAAAGGTTAACACAAACAAGAAGCAAGACCAAACAAAGATGGACAGCACAATAGCATTAATAGTACCAGAAAGTATAAAACCAGGGCAGGACTAGGACTGGCAGTTCCAGAGTTGGCCTCTGTGTTAACCTTCCCGTAAGCTTCGTTCTGACCCTGGCCTACCCAGAGTAGCAACAAAACAAGTTCACACTCACAAGTTTTGTAGAAGTGACAAGAGTATTTACTGTAAATCATCATATTTAATCATTTATAACATTCCTTTATTGTTAGAATTAATATTTTTAACATATTTTTTTAATTTTGTTTTTTTTATGTAAAAGTTCCCCAAAAACCTGCGAAACAGCGAAAATCCACAATATATTTTTCCCTTTTATATTTAAAAAACCCGCGATGCACTGAGACCGCAAAGGGTGAACCGTGAAGTGGTGAGGAAACACTGTACTTAAATATTTTAAGTATTCAATTAATGCACTTAAGTATACCACTTTGTCGGAAGGTTAACTGCATGTTTAAAATGATAAACACGCATCTATTCACATGCTCAAAGTTGAAAGTGGGCCATGGTCTGGTGGCTGCTACTGCTACTGCTATTCAGACCACCCCGGTCTGACCCCGACCTCGGCAGTTTGGACGAGGGCTGTTCTTTTATGTACTGGTGATGGAGAGTAATATTTCATAAGCAATGGTATACTCACAAAATATGGTTACTGGTTGGGGAATCGTGTGTTGAAATGTCAAACTGTTGTGTAACACTATATGATCAAGTCTCGATTTTGATAAACTAACGTTTTCAGCTATTCTAATATGAGGTCCCTTTTTAGATTGTACGAGTAAAAGGAAGAATTAAAATCTAGATGCTTGATTTCAGTATTGCTCCAGGGACAGAATCAGGAGATGGGACTCCGGCAGCATGACACTTCTGATGGTTCTGATGTTTGTTTGAAGGTGCCAGGAATCCTGCAGTCTCAACATCGGATGCTTTTCACACCCACTGCCTGCAACTGATCTGTTGATTGGGATCACACAGGGTGTAACAGTGGGGTATTTCTCAGATACACTGCTGCCTGGGTTGCACTTGTTTACATGTGTTCCTGTTTAATAAAACCTCTTATTAAACACATCTGAACAACCGTCCTGGAGGCTTTTGGCAAATCGGTTGACCTGGAGCAGATTCAAAACATTTCACCCTCATATTACGGATAGGGTTCTGGCAAAAATATTAGTGCATGATTTAATTTGTTTGAAACATGATCCATGATATCTAGCCCCAAGCACCCCCACCCTTCTAGAGCTGTTAATCATTTTAGATCTTGCTGTCCCTCTGCGTTTTGTGTACATCAGTGTAACAATGTATTCGTGGTTTGGTCACCTGGTTTTACATGTCACAAACTTTAAATTTGTAGGATATTTTGTTCATGGGCAGGGAAAATGCAGTGATATTTCTAATGTTAGTAGATAGCTTACACTGCATCCATCCAATAAAAGGAATTACCCACAGAAACCCCAATTTATTACAGAAAAATTACGAATGTTACAAACTCAACTTGCATTTCACATTAAAGACGCATGATACAATTAAGACCAGTGACAGATTTGACTTGTGTCTACCAGTAGAAGCTGGGTTAAAGGCAGTCTATAAATAGCTACAGGATGCTGCCTGCGTAGGGTGCATTTGTAACTGTAACGAGATGCTCATAATTCATGTTAATTTGTTAATTCTCTTTTTTTCCTGTCTCTTGCACGCTCTCGCGGGGTTATGATATAATTACTTATATTGCAGAATAAGTGGCTTAAATGAGGTATGAAAGCATTTCACGAGGCTAAATCTATATTGGTCTCTCTCTCTCTCTGTCTCTTTCTGTCTCTCTTTCTGTCTCTCCCTGCATCAGGCACGTTTCTCTTCATTAGCACTCCACCACAATAGAGCAGCATTTTGGGAGAAACAGCAGCTGAAACAAGTAAAATAATGGGGGGTCTCATAAATTCCACTCGAGTGCACCCAAGGGTAAAATTAGATAGAGACAGAACAGCCTCCAAATGCTGCCATTTCCTCTGATAGCACAGCAGGGGCATGGTGGAGTATATCGAGTAGGAAACCTGAAAGGGTCAGCAACTTTGTGTGTGTATGTATGAGTAAGAGACAGAGAGGGAGAGCAAGTGTATTATACGAGTGTATCAGGAAAACCATGGACAAGAATTTGAATTATATATATATATAACCTGAGAGCACTAGTGAAAATCTTTTTTGTAAACATACATACATTGGTGCTAGTATTAGTATCAGCAGTTATAGAAAATGTCTGTCACAGTCAAATTCAGTGAGCTCACACTTTTCCCAGTGGATGATGTGAACATGGTCCATGTCTGCATCATTTTATGCATTGCACTGTTGCCATACGACTGGCTAATTACATATTTGCACTATTGATTAGGTTGCAGGAGTTCCTAATAAAGTGCTCAGTAAGTGCAAATATAGACTCAGAACTAAAAAAGAAAGCCCCTCAAAATAAACAAAATTTTCAAAAGAATTAATTTTATTAAGTAGGAAGGGGACCTAGTATTATTGAATGCATAGCAAGGGTACTGTTGTATATTGGTTTTCATTAGGGCTGTACCGATCTGATATTCTGTATCAGTATCAGACCGATATATGGTAAAATCACTGGACTGAAGATGGGGGAGGGGGCAGTTTAATCCGATATCTTTCCTATTACGTTTGTGCTTCACTACAATTTGGACGACACGACGTAAACAGAGATGTGTGATGTGAGTAATAGCTGCAAGTCGAGCTAAAACTGTTAGCTAGCAGCATGGTCATCATGTCAGCTGTATTGAGTTATTTTAAGCTTAAGGATGATCAAAGTAAAACAGTCGAGTGCAGTGTATGCAACTCCAGTGTTTTAAGAGGTGCTAGCAGCGTATCTCTCTTATATCGGTATCGCCAGATATTCAAGTTTGCAGTATTGATATCGGTATTAGGCATAAGAAATGGTATCGAGCCAGCCCTGGTTTAAAAAAAAACATTTTTACAGCAATTTTAGTATTTTTATATTATTTAACAATAATTAATAATTGAATAATATTCATTATTTAATTTGTTTTGTATTTGTTTACATTATTATCATTATTTATAGACTTTTTGCCAGTATGGTAATTAAAAAAGTGATTTTTCAACAAATATGCATAATACAAAAAAATAAACGATGAATCAATGCTGTGTCCCAAATCGCACAGCAGTTATTAAGTAAAAAATCAGCATGGTGATGGAGTGTAGAATTACGTTCTAAGGGGACAGTCGAACCTTTTTTTCTTCGCTCTGAAGCTGATCCTTAACAGCAAGCCAATTAATCTTTCTTTCCTCACCGCAAGAGAAGGATTCATTTATAGAGGTACCTGGTTACACATGTTATTGGATATGATGCACAAAGATTAGGCTGAAAAAAACTTTTAGAAGCTCCCCAGGATAAAGCCATGTGTGATATGGAAGTGAGCTAAATGTGCTGCAAGCCCTGTTAGATAGTGGCATAGAGATTTGAAGGCAGTGTCAGTGAGGATTTAAATATATTGCTTCCTTTAGAGATTTTTCTTCCTCCGCTGTTTACGCTGACAGTTATTTGTAAGCTAGTCGACGTGGAAGTAGAAAAACACTCCTGCTGATCAGGAGGTCATTTTGTTTGCTGCATGCTGTAAGGTAATGGGCCGATCATGTCTGCTTAGGCTGGACAACGTGGGATTGATGCGATAAGAAGGCTTGAGCATCCTGGGAATTTTATCTTAGCAATGCATTTTTCACAGGCGTGGTGTGTAGCACAGGGAGAGGATCGCCTGTTTTGTTTTATTTTCTATAGTGAGGAATGTAAATTAAATGCATTGTGAACATGAACGTCTTTGAAATAAAACACGAAGACACAGGGGATGCATTTAATCTTAGCAGACACATTTTTTCAGACCTCTTTCCCCACCAGGCTTTTAAGCCAAATGCTGTTCGTAACTGCTGCTGCTGTAGTAAATGGAAAATGTACAGAACACGTATTTTTTGAAGAAAATGATGAATGAGAATCCGCAACTTAATACCAAATATGATGTACAAAATTCTTTACTTAATTCTTGTAGCATTTGTTACAGATTCCATTCTCTTTTGTAATATTGTATATCTAAACATTATGTCTAATCTTTTGTACTTATTAGACCCATGTTTGATGTGTTAAAGTGTGTGTGTGTGTGTGTGTGTGTGTGTGTGTGTGTGTGTACGGAATGACTTTCTTTTTTAATCTAATTGATGCTCCACTGTGTTTATTCATTCATTCATTCATTCATTTATTCATTAATTTTTGCTTTATCCACATGGTGCTGCAGGCCAGCTGGTGCCCACCCAGTAACTCTGGCCGCAAAAGCAGGAACAACCCTAGATGGGAAGCCAATCCATCATAGGGCACACACACACACACACAGTCATGCACAAAGTCACACACCAGTGACCACTTTAGAGACACCAATAAACCTAACACATATGTCTTTAGACTGTGGGGGGAAACCAGAGTACCCAGAGTAAACCCACGCAGACACAGGGAGGACATGCAGACTCCACACAGAAAGGACCCAGGCCGTTCCACCCTGGGATTGAACCTGGGACCTTCTTGCTATGAGCCAGTGGTCCTACCCACCGAGTCACCGTGCTGCCACCCACTGTGTTTAATTGGTATATAATTATGATATTATTATATAATTGCTAAAACAACTACTGTGTATCTTTTGGAAACCTTACATTCAATTTATATGCAAAGTAACAGACCTTAGGTTTGATTTAGTTTTCATTCCATTACATTATCTATCTATTACACTGCCCACAAAAATGAGGGGATATTCCAAAATGAATATGAAGCGATTAAAAAAGAAGCATTTGAGTTTATTTCATTAATCAGGATCATCAGCAAGGCAAATAAAGTCATGAAGTGGTGTGATTACGCAAATGAGATGCAAACTCAATTATGGTGATTGAGTAGCAAGTGACATATTCATGGGGGTGAACAGAAGCATGTCAGATTGGACAAGAGTACCACACATTGACTGTTCAGTAGGGTGTATGATCACCAAAAACTGAAAAAACACACTGACAGTGATGCATTACTGCCTAGGAAAAAAATGTTTCGACTGCTCCAGCATAGGTACCACTATAGGTTACAGGACCTCATCTTGGTATCTGACAGCAGCCAGTGATCCATTTCTGATGACGTGGAGCTCGGTAAGACCACCAATGCTGATACCACCCCAAACCATGATACCACCACCAACATTGGAGTCCCTTTCTCACATGAAACGTGGATTCTCCCGTGTTTTTATATCAGATCAGGACACAATGAATGTCAGACTGCAATCTGAACCGTGACTCATCAGAGAAGAGGACAGTTGACCACGATGCTCATCAACCCACCTTCTACAGGTTCTAAAGTGTTTAACAGATAACATGATGCAAATCATCGGTCGCCGGTTATGCAGTCCAACACGTTGGAGCCAATTTTATATGGTCTGTGTGTACATCCGTCGTCCAGTGGCAGCAAGAAACTGTCCCTGTTGGGGGCAACAACTCTGTTGCATTGCTGCACATGCTCCTCCATGCCAATAAGGTCAATTAGCGGTCATCTTTTGCTGTTGTGGCAGATGGGCGACCCTGCCCTAGTCTTCTTCGTACTGTTCCAGTCTCTTAAAAGCGATTCCACTTTTTGGGATGCTAATCACTCTTTGGGATTTTCACAATATCTTATAATAATCCACTGAAGCATTTGGTAAGGTTTTAGGAGGGAAAATGTTAACTTTAGATATGGTCCAACATACATATGTACAAAGATTATGGGACCAAACTAATTGCAAAATATTTGAAAATCAAGATAGGTCCATGTATCTACTACTAAATAAGAAGATCATAAAATATTCTCTGTGTTGCTGGTATGTAACGAACACATTATGATTGTTAACCAGTACTGTATTGATACAGGTACATCAAATGACCTTTTAATATAACGTTTGTTTTTTTGAGAAAAGCAGAGATCTGATTTGATGTTATAGCATTCACTGCAGGTCAGTATTTATCTTCTGATATCCCTTCCTCTTCTGCAGGATCCATTACAACTGCAGAGATTATAGACCATAATATTTTAATGTTGCTTTCAAACAGTCCATTTAAGAGAAATCATGCATGCCTGGCTTAGATCTTACTTGGCAGATTACTGTTTATTTATAGGGGTAATTCCAAGTGTTTCAGAGCGCATAAAATTTAATGTTCAACAAGGCTCCAAAAGCTCCATCTTATTCTGTTGATATATTCAGCCTGTTGCCTATTTCAAGACATACTTTTGTATTTTAAACAACTATAAAGTGTTAGATAAATATAAAAATATAATTATCATCAAATTACCATATTAAGAAAATATTATATATATACAGTCGATTCCGGTTAATGGGACCAGCCGCTTATTCGGACCAAATCCTAAAGTACCGAAACAAATCAAATTATATACGTATAATCTTATTCCGCTTATTTGGACCAAAATTCCGCTTAATTGGACCAAA
>JAUZSU010136047.1:0-28137 GCA_034780255.1 Parotocinclus maculicauda | reverse complement strand
TTACATAGCACGTCCTGTCTTGTAACATAGGGCATGTTCGTTTAATCGGACCAGCCGGTTATTAGGACCAAAACGATGTCCCGATGTGGTCCCATTAACCGGATTCGACTGTATATTTATTACGCTTTTCTATTCTATTTTATTCTATTCTATTCTATTCTATTCTATACTATACTTAGTATTACTATTACAATAAACTTAATTCTTACAATTAACATCTAAGCCACCCAAGCAGGGTCCCTTTTTGAATCTTATTCCTCCCAAGGTTTTTTCCTTACAAAGTTTAGGGAGTTTTTCCTTGCCACTGTCTCCCTAGGCTTGCTCAGTTCAGTACTCGCCTCAGAACATAAGTATTGTAAAACAAAGCCCCATTGACTCGACTAATCACATTCTGGGACTCTGAATTGTAAATGACCAGGATACAACAGGCTACACTTTTTATTCCGGGACAAACGTCACTGACTAGAAGTTCTGCTCGAGACCAAACTCCCAAAAAATTGCGTAAGCAGTCCTTATTCACATTGCGCCTAGTTTCGGGACGAAAAGCGACCTGCTGGGGCGCTTGGCGTACATGTACGTAGCACAGCACAAGTTCAAATCGGGTAAACTCCATTCGCCCCCTTTATTAGATTCCCGTCTTATCGGGAGGCGGACGATATGGCGAACAATTCGAAGCTGAATCCATCTTTAATTAAATGGGATCTGGGAGCGCAAAGCCTCGAGCGATGTAGGTAGCCATGTTTGTGTGTGTGTTCGTCTGCCGCTCAATTGCTTCCTCCAGGAATCAAGCGCAGTGACAGGCACATTCACCCTATGACAGTTTTATTGCATCTCTAATCTATGTATACACAGCCGAAAAAAAAGGAGAGGGAGACGGAAAGAAAATCGTTTGCCATCAATCCAGGTACACTTTACACACACACACACACACACACACACGCACACGATCGTGCGCACACATATATACACGTATACATTTCGAGAACGTCCTGCTGCCTTGTCACCACCGTCGATCATATCTCTGAAAAGGACATGGGTACTTAGGCAACGAACAGTGCTGATTTATTTTTTAATCATAATAACCACAATCCCCTGGAAGGTCACAAAGGGCCGCTGCGTTATTGTCTGACATTTAAAACAAGCAAACTTTCTCACAACCCAAGCAAGTGGAGAGCACAAAGCTAAGAATAGCACTTAGTTGCCCTTTTGTACGACTTTGCGGATTTGTTTGATGCCGTGCGATTATTACGGGCTGAAATATCACTTTCGGTCAAAGATCAGCGCAAGATTGGCTCTCTGCATTAGCTTAACTGGCCGATCAGTCACACTGGCCGTGTGCTAAGCGATATCTGTCAGCGCCATAATATCCCATCGCTTTGCATAATTCACGTTTCAAATTAAAATTGCCTTTGTGAAACGGCTCCAATGTTTTCGAAATCAAACCCTCCACTTATCCCATTCCTGTTTGCCTTACACCTCACATCTGTGCCCGAACTGCCTAATAAAGAGAGGTTTTGCATAAACGTCGAACGCAGAGCAGGAGTTCCGCGTGCGCAGAATTATTAACTACGCCTCAGCTAGGGAGGTTTAGAAATACGTGGCAACCCTGCAGGGCAGCCCTAAGAGATAAGGGTGGATGTTTTGTTGCATTCGGAAAACAGGGATCGATCAAAGTCTGAGCTTCACAACATGTTTGTGGAAGTGCACCTTGGTATGGAAAAGGAGCTCGATGATGATCTGTGAAACATGGTGGTGGTATCCGATATGAACCTGTTTTGCTGCATCTGGGCCAGAATGGCTTGAAATGACAGAACAATGAATAATGATGAAAATGAGAGCAGCCAGTTCTAAAGCAAAATGTTAGGTGGTCTGTTTTTGAAGCCAATTGTAACACATCCTTATTATAATGATATTATTATCTTATACTATATTATTATATTACTATCTATATTACATATATACTGGGTATTATACAAATGCTTCCGTTACTAAAGTGTTCTTCTCATTTATTGTATACGTGTTTATTTTTTGATGTTTTACCCTTAAAGTTGCAATATATGGTTGTGATGTGGTGTTCTGTGCTCAGGCTTGTCTCGTTTGGAATTGGAATTCAGAAAACTGATGTCAACACCAGCCAGGTCGGAATGCGTTGGTCTGGCATGACATGAATTATAAACTGAAGTTTTTTGCATAAAATAATAATTTTAGGCTGTATGAAATATAATCTTAACTATATGTTATGTGTCATTACCCTGTAAAGGTAATTTGTAAAGTTTTATAAAGTTTTTGTATGATGAGAAAAATCTTTATCTGTTCTTGGGCTTTACTACTAAAGGTCTTGGTCTTAGGCTTTACTACTAAATCACTTGGTCTTAGACTTTACTACTAAATCACTTGGTCTTAGACTTCACTACTAAGTCTCTTGGTCTTAGGCTTTACTACTAAAGGTCTTGGTCTTAGGGTTTACTACTAAATTTATTGGTCTTAGGCTTTACTACTAAATCTCTGGGTCTTAGGCTTTACTACTGAATGTCTTGGTCTTAGGCTTTACTACTAAATCTCTTGGTTTCAGGCTTTACTACTAAAGGTCCTGCTCTTGGTCTTTACTACTAAATCTCTTGGTCTTAGGCTTTACTACTAAATCTCTTGGTCTTAGGCTTTACTACTAAAGGTCTTGGTCTTAGGCTTTACTACTTAATCTATTGGTCTTAAGCTTTACTACTGAATGTATTGGTCTTAGGCTTTACTACTAAATCTCTTGGTTTCAGGCTTTACTACTAAAGCTCCTGCTCTTGGTCTTTACTACTAAATCTCTTGGTCTTAGGCTTTACTACTAAATCTCTTGGTCTTAGGCGTTACTACTTAATCTCTTAGTCTTGGGCTTTACTACTAAAGGTCTTGGTGTTAGGCTTTACTACTATAGGTCTTGGTCATAGGTTTTACTACTAAAGGTCTTGGTCTTAGGCTTTAATACTAAATGTCTTCGCCTTAGGCTTTACTACTAAAGGTCTTGGTCTTAGGCTTTACTTTTAAATCTCTTGGTCTTAGGCTTTACTACTAAATCTCTAAGTCTTAGGCTTTACTACTAAAGGTCTTGGTCTTAGGCTTTACTACTAAAGGTCTTGGTCTTAGGCTTTACAACGAAATCTTTTGGTATTGGTCTTTACTACTAAATGTCTTTGTCTTGGTCTTTACTATTGAATCTCTTAGTATTGGTCTTTACTACTAACTTTTTTGGTCTTGACTTGGACTTTACGTGTCTCAGCCTTAGTCTTTACTATGAAATGTGGCGCGTGTGAAGACTCCCACTAACATACCAGTGTGAAGTGTTTCTGTACAGCAGACTCAAAATCCAACAATGCAAACGTTTAATTACAGCTCTTGCTGTGCAGGGGAAGCTCACACCAGACACTTCTAATGTACACACAATACTGGCCCCTTAAAATATCGAAACTACAATATCCAATATTCAAAATCCCTTTCGGACGGTGCCCTGTTTCACACACAAATCACGGCTTAACATGGTGTATGAGCCTGTGCACAGCGAGTCATGCCATACTGTCCTCGTTTAGTTCAGGAAACACTGCATGAGAATCAGCTATATCTGAATTACGAAAAAAAATATATTTCAAACAGAGTTACCACCTACCACCTACCACCCCCCCCCCCCCCCCCCAACACCGACACACACTCCCCCACAGAGAGCTGTTTTACCCTCCGTTGGGTTGTTAGGATTATTTGTTCTCACTAGGCTGTGTGCCTTTGAATAGACTTTTTTCTAAACTCAGATAAGCCTGACTGGGTCCGAAGAGACTAAGCGAATGAAACAGAACGTGCTCTGGAAAAGGCTGGGCTCTTTTTCAGACAGATGGGCGCAAACGAAAGAGAGGACACCTGCTGGTATGCTTTTGCTGTGCGACCCCCCCCAAGCCCAATTCCATCTTTCTTTCTCTTTTTCCAGCATTCTAATTCAGTCTCTCGCTCAGCCTGGTCTCGCTGAGTGGGTTAGTGAAGCATGTCACGGTAAGAACCAGTGAATTATAATGAACTGAATGTGTGTGTGAGAGAGAAAAAGAGAGAGAGAGCGAGAGAGAGAAAAGAAGGAGGAGAGGAGGGAGGGGAGGAAAGAGGTCCCTCGGTGTGTCTGAGCTGGTTCTCCTCTTCAGGCACACCGAGTGAGAACGAACAAGAGAGAGAAAGAGGACAGGAGAGGCTGTTTGTCTGAATCACCGGCACCACCTCCATCACTTCACGTCTGCCATCCTACACTTTCCCAGGGACGGGGGAGTGCGTGTGGGACAGGAGAACCCTCTTGCATCCCTCACCACACGCCCCGCCTCACATCACCTCACCTCGCTTCTTCCGAGTCACTTCTATCTAAGCGAATTCATTCATCTTTCTCCCCCCATCTCACTTTCTCAGCCTCCTCCTGTTTTTTTCGACATTTGTTCCTGCTCCACGTGTCTCTCTTTCATCCCCCACACGGTGCTATCCCACTCATTTTGTCACAGGCGCGCAAGAGAAAATGAGCAGCCGGAGAGCCGGGAGAAGAGAGCATGGAGGGAAGAGGAGAGGGAGCAGGCGGGAGAGCTTTGTCCTGCCGAACACGGGAGAGACGGATTCAGCACCTGCCGAGCCTTGGCGCTGCGCACTTATTCTTCCTGTCCGTGTGATGGATAGTCCCGGCAAGAGCTCTCCACGCGGGAACAAAACGCCGAAGCGAAGAAAAGGCCCGCACCAAACGGGGCAGCTGGCGAAAGAAAGCCAATCAATCCTACGTCTTCTTTGCTCTAACTATCTTTCGTGAAAAAAAAGAAAGAAAGAAAGAAAGAAACTTCTGAGTCCTTGCACTTTGACTTCGCTTTCGGGCCTCGACTTGTTCCCTCTCTCCCTCTCTCTCCCGCTCTCGCACAGTTCGGGATGTTCTCGCTGCTAATTGTGTAACGTTCTCAGGACTTCGCCGACTGAAAAGCACTTTTCATTCCGTTTAATTCCTTTTTCGAGCCAGAGTTTCAAAAGGGCTCTTTTCGAGTCGGACCCTTGTCCCCTCTCCGGCTTTTGAGGCGTTAATAATTGGAGCCGGAGGCTGCCTGAGCCCTGCCCGAGCCTGTAGAACGGCCAATCCACTGGGAACACCTGGTGCACGTTTTTTCGGGAAGTGGCCCTTTTGCTCAATCGCCGCTTTATCTGTGGGGTTAAGGGGTGCAGGGGAGGGAGCAACCACCCAAGACGTGGAGGCCCTTCAAGATCCGGAGGCGACGCATAGGCTACGGGGAAAGAACGGGACCCCCTGACGTGTAAACGTGGCGGAAGTGAACGAGATTCCAGAGCAGGTCTGAGATTCCGGTGGCCACCGTCCCGAGGACGTGAGGCTTCGTTACCTCCATCTTTCCCTTTCAAAACTGAACTCATCCCGCTACCTAACCATAAAACTGCAGACGTTGGCCTGACAGCCGTCACGTTTTGTACATTCCCCACCCGTTTCCCTCCTTCAGTCAATTTTCTTGCTTTTTCTTTTTTCACGGGACGCTGAAAGTCGACGATTGCTAACCCGCAGGCGTTTCATTAGATAGCCCATGCTGATTTCTCCACTGATTGGCCATCTACTTCAGACCCTCTCCTCTCCTCGTGCACCCCTCCTTCAGTCTCCTTCAGTTTACCTCCCTCCATCTCTCTCTCTCTCTTTCTCTCACCTCCCCACCTCACTCCCTTCCAACCCTCCCTCCCCTTCTCCCTCCCCTTCTCCCTCCCCCCTGCCCTCCTCCCCCTGCGCCGTTTCTCCCTCTATCTCACTCTCTGCTTCATTGTCTTACCGTGCAGTCGCTGGGCTGCTCCGACTCGATTCCGTTCACAGCCCCGGCCGGGACAGACCGCGAGGTTGAGGTGAGTGAACGCCGTCCCACAGAGCTTTGACCTCTTTTGCATAAGTACCGGCGGCACCCCTGCAGCCGCGTACCTGCCACATTAAGTTTGGCTTTCTTTGTCTAGTCATTTCAAGTGTGAGTCAGTTCCCATGTACGTGTGTGTGTGTGTGTGCGCAGAGGGGTGCGGGTTTTACAGTGATGGTGCACTATGTGAAGATGCAAAGAAAGCGGAAAAAAAAACAGGGTCAGAGCGGGGAGATGCCGGACGTGCGCCGGCTAGGGTGCGACTGCGTTATCTCTCGCTTTACCATGGAGCGGTGCACCCCGTGTTGCGCCCGCTGCCACATCCGCACCAACTCTGATCGCTCATTCATAGTTGCTACTCACGGAATGCATACACTCACACACACCGCGCCGGGCTACACCTCGACACGCGCCCACATTCAGCTCGACAAATCTGAGTGTGTCCCCCCCCGAGAAGGGGGGAGGGGGGAGGGTCGGACGGAAATAAATCCGGTTCTAAATTGGGACGCGGTTCTGGGTTCTGGGTCTGAGAAAAAACACAAGGTGTCACGCTGGTTTGAAAGAGAAACTGCCATGTGCAAACTATTTCCTTATATATTAAGACAGAGGGTTTTGAAGGAAGAAAAATCGCGGCGCACGTGCCAAGAAAATTTGGCAGGCACCTTCAGTCGCGTCCCAAAAATAGAACCTGCGGTGTCTCTTCTGCACCGAAAGCTGCTTTCCCTGTGAGCGTGGTGCTTGTGTGTGCAATTCCCCAAGGTGTTCATTTACGTTCCGGGCTGCTTTTTCTTTGCTCCGGGATTGGCGCGTTCGGTTCATTATCTGTGCGGCGGCAGCAGCAGGCGCTGGCTCGGCTCGGCTCGGCTCGTTATTGCACCGCAGAGAAGTTCCCTGACACCTAACGGCTTTATTTGAGTTGACGCTGAAAAGGATAGAGAATTCCCAACTAATAAAGGCGCTGTTTTCCAAAATCGGAGCGGATCCGCCAAGTGTGGATTTTCTACGCTGTAACAGGATTCCCCTCCTGTCTGCGTTTGCGAGCTGCCGGGAGACGTGAGAACGTAATGGCATATGTGAGCTCTCGCGTGTACGTGTGTGTGTGTGTGTGTGTGTGTGTGTGTGTGTGTGTGTACAGGTGGGTGTGTATGGGGAGTGAGACGGAAGCTTTTAGACTGACAGTTGCTAAATTAATCCGGGCAGATGACAGTGGGATTCTGCTCTCTTTCTAACACCTACAGGGAACCGAGGGAGGAGTGATACACTGAAATCAGCAGGTCCGCTCCGCTCACTCCTCCCCGGTGAGCGTGTTTTACACAACGGTTAGAAAGGGTAAAAAAATGTCCTTCCAGTCTTAACACTGGGCACAAGGGCTGGCACGGCACCACAGAACGCCATCGTTCCATAGTTTGCCCGGTAGGCACGCCGGCTCGCCGTCTTGGTGAAAATCCTGGTGGAAAGGGTTTGGGAGATGACGTCATTTTTCCGAGCTAATGACGACCGGTGCTGGTTAGGTGGGTGGGGCGGAGTGCGATGGCGTCTTATGTGGCGGCTCGGTGCAGTTCAGGAGCCCGTCGTGTGCCAACATCACACACGTTCCTGTCTGTACATGACACATTGGAGTTAAGTGCTTCTCCAATGGAATGGTTTTCAATGGACGTTCCCATAGATAGAGGCAGCCAAGGGGCCCACGACTCGAGCAGCTTGCGTGTGTGGGTTGTTTTTTTTTGGGTGGGGGTTGCCATTCGTGGCTATGATCTCCCTAACGAAGGGGGACCCCGGCCCACGATGCGGCAGCTGCCACCGTTGCATCACTGGGCACCGGTAGGTAACCGGCATTTCTATAATTGCAACCAAAATCCTGAACTGAATGAAACTCGATTATGGAATTCAATTAGATAAATGAATGCACCTGACTTTATAAGACCTCCATTACTTCAGAAAAGCAGTTTCTTATCAGCCACGACGTTCCGGTCAATAATCAATAATTTATTGACAGCACTATGTAGTCGATTAAGCGTAACACGGTATCCACCTCAAGCTGGGATAAGTAATAATAATTAATAATTTAAAAAAAAAATATTTTCTCTTTTATTATACTTACGTATTAGCCTACATATTATTAGACGTCATTTTAGTATTATATTTTTAAATATGCTCCCTGTTTATATTTATTAGGCTTTTGTTTATTTAAACTATTACTATAAGGGTATTTATTAGATTAATCGTTTAAATCTTCCTTTTCGGAACGTTTTAGGCTGTTTTTCCTTGCCGCTGTTACCCTGGGCATGGATAATAGAAGACAACAGAAATTTGAAAAGCTGCCTTGAGTTTTTTTGTCCTTGTAAAAAAAAGCGCTATTGAAAGAAATGTGACTTTAAATAAACCGAATGAGCGATTGTAAATTTGTAGGCGATTTTATCGAAGCGAATTTATTTATCGGATTTAAACGAGAAGAATGAGAAGAACGAGGGATGAACGCTAACTTTGCTCTCAAAGAAAGTCAGTCGTGCCACGTTTGGCGCCAGTGATTCATGCTGCAGCGCTTGGAAATACGGCTCGGCTCCGTGACTAAGCGAGAGACAGAAGGAAAGAGAGCCGGGCGTCCTCCGCGCACACGCCAAGAGCTGTCGAGCACAGAAATGCGGTCACGCCGAAGCCCATTAATCGTGCCTACAACTCAGAGGGGATCCCACGGCGCCTGTGCGAGGCGCCTCCCGTCCTCCTCCCTCCTCTAATTTTATTTCTCTATTCGCCATCCGGCTTTGTAACCGACTCTCGAACGTCAATTAGTCTTCCGTTACCAAATAAAGTCCGTAGGGCTTCGGTGGCCCCCACCACGGAGGTGTGGACGGGGAGAAAAAACAAGTCTCACCTCTGCAGGGAGTCGGCATGTGCCAGAGATAAAGCTAATTTAATCCCGTGAAACGTAACATTTCGGCGGCGCCCTCTCTGACACCCGCGCCACTGTTCTTGTCGAGATTAATGAATCGCCACCAGCGGATCTTTTAACGTCCGTGCCGGATCGGGCACATGACACACGGGGGTGGGGGCGTGGGGGGATCTGGGCGTTGTGTCAAAAGAATAGATCAATAAGTAAAGACGTACAATGAAGCGATGGGTTTGGAAACGCCCGTTCAGTCGTGGATCCGCCACAGGACGGAACAGCCGTCTCACTGCCGTTTACGGGTCTGCTTAAACACGGCGCGCCATTTTTCACCGAGCTCCCTGCCAGGGCGGTGCAGATTGGCGCCCAGCGTGTGCCAGGGTTACGCTTCGTAATTATTACCTTGCCGAATGGCCTGCGGTCCGCCGAGCAGAATTTCATTGGCGAATAAAGCCTATTAGCTGGCGAGCGTCGGCTTTCGGTGCAAACGCCGTAATTATTCGGCACGCGCCGAGCAGCTTGAAGTCGAGGCCCCCCCACGAAAGGGGGCATGATGAAGCGAGGCACGGCGGCCCCTGGGTTAGGGCACCTCAGGCTGTGCACTTGCTCCCTCTGGCCTTTCCCTTATGTTACGTCCTGACACCACCTTGACCTCCTGTCTCCGAAATTGGGGAGGGTGACAAGTTGGCCTCATTAGAGGAAGGGGAAAAAAATAGGAGCGTGTGTGTGGTGTTCAGCGAGGGGCCTCGATTACCATAAAGTAAGAAAGCAAAACAACTTGTGCTCTTGATGGGAGCTTTCTATATTTTGTTGTGTGGTAGAGGAAGTGACAGGGAGTCATTGTGCCGGTTTTGAACAGACGTCTAGATTGTATAATAGACTCTGTCGTGCTGTGTGGTGATGTGCATTTTAGGACTTTATAAGACTGATCATTTTAAATGCATTTAAGTTTAAATTATTCTACTGAAGTTCCTTTTCGATCCTCCATAGAAATGCATGAGCAGAATGTTCAGATTCAAATGTAAACCAAGAGAATTCAAAATGCTACCGAAAGAAATTCCCCTCTGCAGCTCCATATACATATAAAAACAAAAAATCCACATCTGGTCAAAAGTATTGGGACACAAACCCATGTGGTCAAAAGTATTGGGACACAAACCCATGTGGTCAAAAGTATTGGGGCACAAACCCGCATCTGGTCAAAAGTATTGGGACACAAACCCATGTGGTCAAAAGTATTGGGACACAAACCCACATGTGGTAAAAAGTATTGGGACACAAACCCACATGTGGTAAAAAGTAGTGAGACACAAACCCACATGTGGTCAAAAGTAGTGAGACACAAACCCACATGTGGTCAAAAGTATAGAGACACAAACCCACATGTGGTAAAAAGTATTGGGACACAAACCTACATGTGACCAAAAGTATTGGGACACAAACCTACATGTGGTCAAAAGTATTGAGACACAAACCCACATGTGGTCAAAAGTGTTGAGACACAAACCCACATGTGGTCAAAAGTATTGAGACACAAACCCACATGTGGTAAAAAGTATTGGGACACAAGCCTACATGTGGTCAAAAGTATTGAGACACAAATCCACATGTGACCAAAAGTATTGGGACACAATCCCACATGTGGTCAAAAGTATTGAGACACAAACCCACATGTGACCAAAAGTATTGGGACACAATCCCACATGTGGTCAAAAGTATTGGGACACAAACCCACATGCGGTCAAAAGTATTGGGACACAAACCCACATGTGGTCAAAAGTATTGGGACACAAACTCATATTTGGCCAAAAGTATTGAATCACAAAGTCAAAAGTGGCACAAAGTTCTTGCCACAATTCCAGAACTGTTGTAGTTCCATCAGGAAGCTCAGATCTAGTTTTCAGCCATATTTTGTAAATATTCCCTGCCCTTAATAACTGACACCCATTCCCACACTCTATTCCACTTAGACATCTTTCTAAGATATTGTCTAAGACCTTTCCTTACCAGGCTGCACCACTTTGTGCTTTTAGTTCAGCCACTTGCACCTTAAATCACGTGGTAACTTTTAACCTTTTTTAAATCTTCAAACCAGCCAATACGTTTGGACGCCTCAGGTCCTGGCATTCACTTCTATTTTTCCCAGAGGACTCTTGTAATCGCTCTCATTGAGGATCTATCCGTGTGATTAGCAAATCAGTAAAAAAAAGAAACGCTGCGAATGTTAATACTTACGCACTTACGCTTACTAATACGGCACTTACGCCTTCCTATAGTCACTGTGTTTATAATTAACCCAGGTGGGCGGAAACAAGCTGTTCAATCAATACTCTACGGCACAACTCCAAAGCACCTGGGAAACAATAGAGCCATAGAGCGCTGCCTGGGAGACGGAAAAGGAACGGGCGGCTCTGCTCCTGGTTAAATAGCTAAGCAAACCCAGAAAAAATGTACCCCCTGTTCTCTCTAAATCAGGCCCCAGTACTAGTCTGGAACTTGAATGAAATGGGAGGGTTGGGACAGGAACGATCAGCCTCGGTGACCCCTCGGTTGTATGGACGCCCTCTGGAGGGAGATACCAATCTCATGGGCGAAACTGGCCGATGTCGTTCCATTTCTGGTTAAAAAGTACGCTCTGTTTACTTCTATCAATTCATCGACGATAGACAGGTAGCGGCGTCAAAACGGATCAGAGTCCCGACAAAGAGCTTTTTACCCACCAAAAATGCATGGGCCCTCAATGGACGCTTTGTTCGCCCGGACCTGAGAGGATGCAGGGCACTGATGGATAGGTATACCTGGCCCTCCCCCTGTGGCTCAAATGCCCCGGTTAGATACCACCATCACAATCGCACCCTCTGTCTACCTAGCCTCTCTTTTTCTCATGGCTTTGTGTACGAACAACCAAAGCTCTTTCCTGCCTTTGCTCTTTTTTCTGGCCTTTCCCTTTACCGCTCGGGGAGGGCTTTGGCCAGCTGTCCAGGTTCACCTGTGGACGGGAGGGAGGTGACTCATTCGGATGGATGGGGGAGGGGGCAGAGAGAAAAGCACAGCGAGGTCCAGATGCTTTTTCCCGGAATCAAACTGACTAAGGGAAAGGTCTTGTCTTGGGGAAACGTTCCCGGACGGACGGCAGGATTTCCGGCGGCTAACGTGAGTGGATTCAGTGCTGTACGAGTGTAAAAGTGTAGATGTTTAGTAACAGCAGGCGCAACACGTGCATGGATTAGCATCCGCGTCTAGAACGCAGATCGGCTCCGATCTAGGATTAGACGAATAACAAGACGACCAAGGCACATCCTGAACGGCGTCGTTATACGTTTTAGTTTGGTTTTGTTTACGCTCCCCTTTCCAGTTCCATCAACGCTCCCTCTTTTGCTCCGGGTTGTGACAGATAAGGAGCACTGATCAATGAGGCTGCCCTCTACTCTTTAACTAGACGCGCTTACGGTGCGAATGCAGCTTCGATGCCAACCCCCCATCACCCCCCACCTTACAAACCAAATGGATTGGCCGAGCGAAGGGAATCGACTTCTTTTTGTTTGCTCATTCGCTCCCTCTCATCGAGCTCTGAAAGGATGTAGGTGCACAAGACAAAAAGCAAAAAAAAAAAATCAATCAGCCTACCGATGGATTTATTTATTTCTTTATTTTGCAAAATGCCATAACCCGGTCCGGCTCCGTCTACTTTGGATGTTGATCGTTGGCGGGTGAAATCTATCAAAGTTGACCCGCAGCTCTGAGCGGCGTCGGTAACTGCGCCAGGGATTAAATTGATCTCCAAAGTTTGGAGAGAAACGCCCTAATGCGCTTGTGGCCAAACTCTGTTCTCATTGTTGACCCGAAGGGATTAGCCGGAGGATTTGGTGTCTGTGGACCGCTCTTTGCTGGGAATCAAATCATAATCCACTCTATTTCCGTCCGTATTTTGAATACAGACGACGGATTTAACCTTCTCGATATCTTCGAGCGCTTGAAAGATCAGAATCCAGATCAGAACAGCAGGCCGGGATTAAGCAACGTAGCTCCGTTCCTGCGTCAAAGTGCCCCTTTGATTAGCGCTGTGGGCCGTGAGGGGTAGATCCTTTCGGTTTATTGCTTTTAAAAACCTGCGGGGCTTTCCTGGCACGTGCGTGAGCGATCTGATATCCGGCGCCGTAAAACAAAGGAGTGCTCTTGTTGTTTGTTGAGTAAAAAAAACTCTACTCTGGCATAAAGTTGAGGAGGGAATACCATCGTCGGCGCTAGCTGGGCTCAAACGGGAGCGATTGCGGATCGGGGCGTTAATTATTCATGGCTCTTTCCTGCTCGCGTTCAGCAGTTTTCTACTTGGAAGTTAATAATCTTTAAGGGAAAGTGCTCACTACGGACCCAACAAACGGGGCGTTAACGTAAACCGAGGTTCACTCAGGTAGCTCCTTAGTCTCTTTCGTCTCTGTCTTGAACCGTCGGCACTCCTGCAATCTTATCTCCAAGCCCGGGAAGTATGCTGGGCCTCGGAGGAATTGTGCACTCCGGCTCTCCAGCAGGTGCTTTTTTACGTCCTGAGGAACTCCTGCCTACTTTAGCCTTGGCTCTAATGCGGCGCAGGGTCTCAGTGGTGCTCGTCTGAAGCGAGGCGTGGAGAGAGATGTCAGGTGGGGAGGACGCCGGGGTGTTTCTGCGCTCACGCTCGCACACTGCTGTGTTTTATGGCTTTCTATTCCTATGTGATTTTTCTCTGCCATGTCACATAGGGTTCAAAGCCATTGGGTACAGAGTGGAAGTTCAGCTGGGACCAGGAGAGAGAGAGAGAAAGAAATACCAAGAGCTTCTAAGCTGGTTTAGGAAAACTTTCCTGAGTGAAGAGGGTTGAACGTGGTGGTACGCGGCGGAGGGCAATCAATCTAACTCAATTACGGGGTTCATTTAGCTCATAATGCCTCTCAGGAGGAGCTGAGCTGCGGTCGTACGGCTATCATTTATTTCACTTATCATTTTTCAGACGGACAGAAAGCGGCGCGGTATCGCCACAGAGAGCAGGGTCATACGGGCATCATTCATGGCGTCGTAACCGTAGCACTTGTGTGGGTACAGCCCATGTGTCCCCACTGCCCTGGAAACACAAGAATCCATCTTGGTAACACGGTTTGCATCGAGCCTCCAAATGCAGTCCTGCTTCTAATGCGGTAATTAAAAGTGCGGCTGCCACTCAACCGGTGGAAGTGCTCGTCTCTGCTCCTTGTGTATGTGTGTGTGTGTGTGTGTGTGTGTGTGTGTGTGTGTGTGACGTTATGGCGCTCAGGAAGAAGCAGAAACGCTACCAGTAATACTAGCTGATTATTTCCCTTACACGTGTGCCCGTAGGCGTTCTCCCAGCTACCTGCGGCACCCCGGCTGATAATTGTCCCCGTGGCAGGCGCCTTCGGTCGCACGTGGCCAGGCACCCGGGTTCCTCGTTAGCGCTGGCTGCTGAGTCAGGATATTCTTGAATGATTCTCGCTGCATTTATCACCCGTCTGCCAGCCTTAATTAGACTCATTGGGAGAAAACGGAGGGGGAAGCAAAGTGCTTAATGTTACATTTCCTCTCACCTGTGCTCTTCACCGTGAGCAGTCCCAACAGGAGACGACTTTATTAACAAAAAATATTAAAGATGCCAAAAAACTTAGCTGCCAAAGATCAGCCAGACGAAACAGAGACTTAACGAGTGAATGGGAAGCAGTTCGTGTCGTTAGAATTTAGAGAGAACATACAGGTAGCTGGGGGGACAAACAAAAAGGTACTACTTACAATAGGGCAGGTACGTACAAGTCTGTGAACACATCAACCGAGTACGGTCTCTAGTGCAAACGGGAGCTACTGAGCAAGCTAGGGCAGGACCAGGAAACACACCAGGGTTGCCAGATCCCACCACAGAAAACCGCAAACAGGTCTACAGAAAGGATCCCAAAGAAAGAAGGATTGGCTTAAACAGTATATTGTAATAAAATAATTAAATCTATTTGCCTTTTAAATATGTACCAATACTGAGGAGAGAGACAGGATCAGAGAGCAAGACTTGAAAAATGAGCCTCAAAAACTGACAACATTTGCGAATGTCTTTAGAGAAAAATAAATGGTTATAAAAAGTCACTTAGAATAAGCAGGCATGGCAACAAAGGTACACACGTCCTTACAGACTCCTGTCCTTTAGCTCCAGACTTTTACCTGTTTTAAGTTACAAGGTTTTGTTTGCCTATTGCAACTCGCAAAAAATTATGAGTTAAGTCGTGCGAGTCGTTTCAGCCTCGTGCCTTTATTTCTTTACAGTACTGTATTTCTAGCGTAATTAAGACCCCATGGGTTCTAAAAAGGTTAGTGATGACATCCAACCGAAAGGAAAACAGTATAATATAGTATAGTCTCTGCATAGTATGGTACTCTAACATACTTGCTAGGGTTTCAGGCTTCAGCTAGCAGAGCAGTACGATACAGTTCAGTAGTAACTTTAACTCAGTAGTGTTTTGCTTTTACTTTTCCATCCATTACTTACTAAATTACAAGCAATTGTTCAACACCTTATTATCAAATTAGCTTTGTCTTAAGGATTCTGGACAGCACCAGGCCCCAAAAGACGTGGCTCATTTGTCCTGTCAGATAAGAGAACCGTACCTGTCACCTGTCAACTTTGTGTGCCTGAGTCATTGTATATTTGGTTTCTTCTACGTTACACTGCACATGCTTTTTTTACAGTCTGGGATTTGGGGTTGGAACAGTTGGAAAGGTGCATGTACTCCTGCTCAAGGAGTGTGTTTGTGTGAGTGCTTGTGTGTGTGTCTGTGTGTGTGTGTGTGTGTGTGTGTGTGTGTGTGTGTGAGGCAGGAACTAATCACTTACAAAAGGTTCTGCCATGCTCTGCAATACTATGGTGGCTTTCATTTTACACACCATAGCCCATTGCCCTGGCACTATAGCAATACGGCCCTCAACTGCCTGACTGTAGCCTGAGCTGGTATTTTAACTCAAAGATGCTGGATAAGATGGAGAAAATGGAGACAAGTCTAAATGAAAAGAAAGGAAAGGAGAAAAAGTCCTCACTGCTGCACTGATTGGACTTCCATAAATGTGTTCTATACCCATTAAAGGCACAAGTCCGATGTTCTGGACGTTCTGGATATCAGAAATGATACCAGCTTGACTTGGGTCCTTTAAGGGTCTTTTAACCAGACAAAAGTCTTAGGCCACCATTAGACTCGCAGTTTTAGCAATTTAGATTGCCTCAAAGATTTCCAACTTTGGATTCTCCACATCGTGATCAACTTCCCCACTGAACCTTTGTGAGCTTTAGCATATCTTACCCTTTTCTCGGCTGCCACCCATCCAAACAGACCAAGCTTCTTCGGGAACTGTAGGTCACTGTAGGCCACAGCAGCTGTGTTATTCAGATTTTCAGATTTTTGCCATTGCTAAAGCAGTGGTATATGTTACCTATGGTGGCCTAAGACTTTTGCACAGCCCTGTCGGTGAGCTGCACGTACATGTACGTACATTGTCAGTATCTCGTAGAAATACATCCAGGTGTGCAGCTCGGCGGTTATTAAAGGGGTATGTAGACACGCCCGGCTTAGAGGCGTGCGTTTTACGTTCATCACAACGACTCTCTAGCGCAGCTCGTCTGAGATCTCGCTGACATTTCAATCCTCCCGAGTCAAATCATCACTCTAGTTAATTGCAGCCCGGGCGACTCGCGGTATTCGCCGCGCTCTCGCGGAAAGCCATCAGCACTCAGCACCGAAAGCCGAGTCCCGAGCGTAATCTCCTCTGCGCAGCCTGCAGCTCGAAACAATTCAGCACAGATAAACATGGCAGTCGCACCCGATCCCCTGCCTCGGTACATTTGCAGTCACTGTGTGGCGCACAATTGTACATCTATTTCACGTCGGTCACAGTCGCGGGACCCTGTCTCGAATTTCAATAGGCAGGACGAGTTTTAGTTCAGTTGCGTATCGGGTGTCATCAAAGACTGGTGATATTCAGGCCCGTTTCTGCCACTCTCTTTTTATACCCGTGTGTCTCTGCAGGTGCTGCTGACAGGCTGAAAGGCCCGGGATACAGGTAGGAAATGCCTCAGTTCACCTTCGCCTGCTTTTGTGGCCTGCACGGCTTATGCCGGCGGAAAAAGAAGAAAAAGAAGGAAGAAGTGGAGCAGCCGCGGGAGTACGAGACCGTCGTGTGACGAGCCGGGGACTCAAAACAATACTGCTGTGATTTTTGTGTTGTAAGCCCTCAGCCACTCGTAGGGCTAAACTGAAGGGCTATCTCTACGGTCCCGAATGGGGAACGGTGCTCAGTGGAACAGGGCATGGATTAGGGACGAGATTCCGCACTGCATTTTAAGGCTGGGCTCGTAAACTTGCTGTGGTTTAATGCGTAACGTTCAGCTTCTCTAAAGCTCTAAATCTTTGCGACAACACTTTGAGATCAATCCCAATAACAGATATCGTTGTAAATGTAAGGGGAAATGAGTAACGTGAGTGTAGTATCTTACAAGAACACAGTAAAGTAATCTTTAGACGGCGTCTTAGGGTCCCGAAGACAAGAACAATTCAACTTTGAGAATAAACTTGTTTTATTTTGAGAATGAAGTCAAGTTGGTGAAACGTCTGAACCCGTCAGCGCCACCACTAACTGCAATGCCATACGCCTTTAGCGTTCTTTTACACATAACACACACCAATCTGAGTGTGATGTGCCAGGACGTTTAGTTCCTTGTTCATATCATTTTAAACATCCTCCATTATATCGTTGTAAACTCCTAAATCTTCTGGCGTCCCTTATTTTCATTTCTTAAATTCAGCATTTTAGGTTAATTCTTCAAAAATTACGACTTTATTGTTGAAATACGATGACTATATTCTCAAAGTACAAAGTTTATTCTTTAACTATTACAACTTTGTGACTTCATTCCCAAAAAACTAATTCTCAAAAAAGTAACGACTTTATTCTCAAAGTATTAAATGACGATTTTATTCGAAAGACATTACGACTATTCGAAAATATTACAACTTATTTCGAGCAAGTTAATTTCCGAACTATTACGAATTTTTGTTCTCAATATACACGTTTATTTCCAAAAGATGTACAAGTTCGATCCCGAAAATTACGACTTTATTCTAAAAAGACTTATTTGTTCCTGAATTATTACAAATGTAAAATATTACAAAAAAGAATACAATTACTTACTTACAAGTTTATTCTCGAAATATTATGACTTTACTCTCCAAATACTTTTTAGTTAAATATTGAAATTCTACTTCATTCAAAAAAAGGTTCAAACTTGTTCAAACCCGAGCAAAAAAGGTTTGTAGTAACCAAGCTTCATTTGCGTACACAGTTTAAAATGATTTCTCAGCTGGCATCAGCTGGCAGCCATGAAGGTGCACCACAGCACCTGGACCTGGTGCCTTCATTCTCCACCAGTCTGCCTGTTAATTGCCTCGGTGGTAATTACGAGCCCCTGGCAAGATCTCCATGGCCTCTTCTCAAATGCCACCACAGTAAAGGATGGGCGCCATCTGCCATTTCTCAGAAAAAGCTCCAAATGTGGCCCTGATTCACATGACTACCCATTGATTATTGCTCAGAACTTTAAACGTGACGCGACACGAATCCAAATGAACGCCTCGGCTGGAGGGATTTCCATTTTGTCTCTCGCTGAGAAACGGTTAGGGCCGCCACGTCAAAGCGCACAAACAGCCAAGGAAAGGCTTATTCATGCCACGAATTGGGCCTTACCAATCGCAACGCTCCAAAGCCACCTGGCAGCCCGGCGATAGAGGGGAGCGTCAACGTTTCTGCAATAAGACAAGATTCAGGTGGCTGTTTCCGCTCTCTCGGAGCGTGCCGAGGTTCGAGGACGGTTAAACAAGCGCTGCTATTTCGAGACACGTCTCTTCTGAAGAAACTCGAGTTCCTCAAGTCCAGAGTTTCTTCCTAAGGTTAACGTGATTAGGCCTTAAATGGCAGCGCGCGTTACGTGGAAAGGTTAGAGCGGTCTCGAAAGTCACCTCGTCGCCCAGGCGAACGGCCAAAAAAATACATCCCGTCAATTTTCGTTCCACAATTATCTCTATATTTAGGGCATTTATGCATGAATAACCCCCATCAGCCCTATCAGGCTCGCATTAATATATTCAATTAAAAGAGATGGGGGGGATTGAAATAGGGACCTCACCATGGCAACGTGCCCGAGCAAAATTCTGGCCTTTGGACGAAGGGATTGAGCAGCTTTGAAAATAGCAGTAATTGTGGTGGTAAATGGCAACGCTCATTAAGGACGGCGATTATGCAGTCCACGCACGCGAGGACGGGGCGACGCAATTAATCTCTCTCAACAGGAAGCACGCCAGAATGACGGATGCTCCTAAATCTGATGTCACGGAAACAAAAGGGGAAAGAGAAAGTCAGGGGACTTTGGATAATGTCAGCACGCATATTTATGGGGAAGGGATTTGCGGAAGCGTTTGAAATGATCGAGTTTTCGTTAGGAAAGCGTCCAGTCTGTACCTGGGCGGCTCCTTTAACGAACCGGATCGGCCAAAGTGTCTCAAGAGAGAAAATCTTCTTAAGTGTCTTTTTTTTTTTAAGAAGAATAAGCATATTATTTTTTTAACTTTTTCTTTGAGAACAAATCTAAGAACAAGCGGCATTTTTAAAGCTGGTACGTTCTTAAATTAATTCTTAACCTTACGATAAAACCTTAAATAAAATATAAAATAAACCTTGGGACTGTGGTAGACTAGCGGTTAAGGCACTTGGACCTGATGGTCCTGGGTTCGAATTCCACCTCTGCCAAATTGCCACAGTTGGGTCCTTAAGCAAGATCCTTAACCCATCATTGCTTAAATTGTAAAACTGTATCAGTTGTAAGTCTCTCTGGATAAGTCTGCTAAATGCCATAAATGTAAATGTGAATAAATTTGGCTGTTGGCAAGGTGAGCATCGAAATTGACCAAACTGCGTTTTTACCGCTTGAGCGGCTCAAACTAAATCTCACCCCGTATTGTGTAAGCTGTAAAATGCCGCAATAAGAAAACTCTACAGATTTTCTTTTTAATTTGAGAACTTTTTTCCGAAAGATAACATTCTTCTTAGCGTTTGTTTTAAAATCGTAAGCTGTTTCCCGTGAATCCGGTGCCAAGTTTCAGCCCACAGGTCGTGATGAAGCTCTAACGATTTGATTTCTTATTAATTTCTCCAAGCATCTGAAATGAGAGCTGGCCAAATCGATCTGATGGACCAGACTTAAGTTATGATGCTGCATGGGGTGGCTGGGCTGGGTGGGCGGATGTTGTGGAGGAGGGCTGCTAAGATTTAATGAGCAGGAGATTGAAATGACCGCTAATTACCAGCAGCCGCACTAATTTATTGGGTGTCTTGCAGCTCACTTTTTATAGGTGGGTGTTAGAGATTCGGAGCGCTGCAGAAATCGGTTCTGGGACTGCTTTCGCGTGGCTGCTTCCGTAAATGATGATAGGGGCGAGAGTCTGGTACGGTTTTCATTTGCGCCACTAATGCGGGGTACCTGTAGCGAAGCGGGTTCGACAGCCTCAGAAACGGGGCGGTGCATTAGGACTTTCTGAGAGCGCAGACCAAAACGTCGGTCCAATAAAAAATGACCAACTGTCAGCGCCCACGGGAAAGTGGCAGCAGCACAAATGATCCTTGTCGCACACAGGTAGACACATTTATTACGTTTATTTTGCAGCAAGGGAGATGGAGACGAAGGAGCTGACACTCGCGCTGCTCCTTCAAAGCTGGTGTTGACAGCCGACCCATCGCTGTGCTTTAATGAAGATTAAAGCAAGCTTCCTCCTCTTAAGCTCCCCCTAATTAAGCCAATCGTCCGGCGAATGGACAGGTAGAGCTTGGGCCGATGGCAGCCCTCGGCGAGAGAGACAAAAAGGGAACGAGGGAGGTCGGGAGCAGGAGAAGTGAGAAGATTGTGTAATTGCGACGGTAATGGATTTTGTCGGGAGCACCTGTCAGGGCGGCGGAATAACAGCCATGGAAGGGAATTGGAGTCAGGATGCGGGCAAAAGCGAGTTTCTATCTGAGCCAAGCACACCTGATTGCCAATTTGTGGAAGACTTCATGCATCAAGAGTCAAAAAGCGCGGCCGTTAAGGGGCCTGCTAGGTGGCAATTCTCCGGGCAAACCATTAAAGAACGTGTCAGTGTGAATAAGCAAGCAGCCGGACGAGACTGAAGGCTAAAACCAAGCGACGTTTAATTTCCAATCGAGATCGCCGGGACGGAGGGGGGGAAGAAATGCACCAGGGATTTTCCCTGCCTAATCCAAGGCCCTTGATCGGAAGTGCTCTGACGGGCACAAGCTGAGCAGAACTGGCAGCCTCGGCAAAAGTGCAATATCAGAAGACATAATGGATACGGGCCCCCGTTTGGGAGCGTGCGAATGTGCCCAAGCAGAAGCCCGAGAGATATTCTAGCTCGGGCTCCAACCCAGATCTTCCCAAAAGCCCGCGTTCGTGAGCGCGCTCTTCGAAGCAGGCTGGAAAAACGATTACTCCTCATGGCAGCTGCGACCAGATTGCACTGTTTACCGAGCACACGATATCAAATCGGGCCCTGCAAAAGCAGACTGTTTGTAAAAAATCCGCTGTCTGTTTAAGTAGCCCGAATGACACCGCAGATGCTTGGCGGAAACATCCGAGTCGCGTATTTAGGGCTCAGAGCTGGCAGCCCTTGGCGCGTGCCACTTATCGACTGTAAACAGCGACGACGGAGCTGGCACGTTAAAAGGCCCACGGCTCGTGTAGACTGAACACTCGGGCGCTTTCCAGAGGCGTTATTTCGACCCGGTGCTTGGCCGTCAGGCGTGTTATTTAGGGATAATGCGAGCGCGGAAAGATAATTAGGACATTGCAATCATGATTTATTCAAAGTGTGCTGGCCTTTTCAAAAACTTTTTTGACCGATGAGGCTCTGGATCACGCGTTTAATCTTAATAAAACGTCCTTGAGAGATCCTCGATCTTCACTAATTAGGGAAATGAGTAAATCAATAGGCGTCTCCGTCTCGTTCTCGTTTTTTTCGCCCTCTCGTACGAACCGTCACCAGGGCCGGTCAGACAAACACATCAATAAGTGTGCGTTTACAAGCACTCAATAATCCGGTCATAGTCTGATTATTCAAGCGCTCATGCATACAGGATACTCCGATCTAAAAATCTGACAAAGAAAGCAGAAACGCTTTCCCATTTTCTTATTCAAGGAAGGCTTTTCCCATAGACCCATAAACGCAACATTCACGACACGAAACTGCTGGCAAACTGCTACCTAAGATGCAGTTTAGCAGTATATTCTTGAGGAAATAAGGAATTTGAGGATTAAATTTGAAAGTTTACGCCTCATTCTTTTGCCAGATGATTGGCTGGGTGCAAATTAGAAATCAGGTTACTGCCTAAGATCAGATTTTCTGCATTTACCGGATCATTAAGTGCATTTAAAGACACGGTGGAGGGCCCGGCAAACCCAAAAGTGGAGTGAGCTGTCTCACGCTCGCAAACATGCGGCGACAATGTACGTTTAGGCAGAAAGCAATCGGTTTTTACAATAAGACTTTTTTAAAGCGGTAGCCGACCGTGGTTTCCCAGTCGTGCCGTAATTGTACGTTGCGAGACGAGGGAGGAACGCTCTCGCTAATTTGTTTCCATCCTCAGCAGCTGCCTTCTGTCAGGTGAGAACAATGGAAAAACATCAACATTATAATTTGCTCGGCTCCCTTTGTTTAATGGAGAGCTGCTCTTTAGGAAATGAGATATGCCCTAGTGAAGTCGGTGATTAGCTTCGCCTGATTTTTGTCTCGCCGACGTCTCGGGCAAAATAATTCCCGTAATAGCCTTAGATTTTCAAGAGAGAGGCGCTTGTGGAAGACAGAAGCCTTTTGTTTGATACTTTCCAGGCTCGGGCTTTATCAGGGATCAATTGGTACGCCTTTGTTTCCCACGTTATAGCCGCTTTTGCACGTTTGCTCTACATGGTAAAAACGAGTCCCCTCCTCTCTTGTCTCTTTCCCTTTGGTTCCCTTGCTCTCCGTGTCGTCTGCTTTATCTTTGCCTGCTTGAGTCTCAGCCATGGCGGCTCCAGCATGTTCCATACACAGCATTTCATTACTCATGGTGCCACAGCCCGGCACTACTGAGAGTTAAACTAGGTGGTGCACGCCACCCCCGCCCCCGCCCTCGCCCTCCTCTGCCTTCCAACTCTACAATACGGCACAGACAGAACGGGTCACTAATAGGAGAGCTGGCCCACATGCAAACAACAACTCACGACCCGAATTGGTTTGTCCCGACACTAACCAGGATCAATAAATTGTTACGGCTGAATACAAGTGAACTCGGTTTTAAAATAAGGCTTAACACGTGAGAAATCAGGGCACGATTTCTGTTCATATTTCTGTTTTTAAAACCGCACTGCAGCAGCAAACGTCCTTGTTGGCACATTCCTACGATTCGCAAAAGCCACGGCCGACAGAAATACTGAAAGTAGTTCACGAGTGATCACCTCACTGCACAAGATCTGCAGAAGAGACTTAATTATTATTTAGACACTAATTATTTCACAGCTGCTCTCTAGATAAACAATTCCCTGGTGGTAAGAGCCAGCTGCTGGAAGAGCCAGCTACCATTCTTGGGAGTCTAGGGTTCGAAGCATGCGACACAAAGGACAAAACCTGTCCAGGGTAGAACCTGCCTCTGATTGGGATAAACACTTTTTACTAGCATTTCATTTTACTTACTTTTAACTCTATATAACTCTATAATACATAAAAATGTCAGACGTCCAGAGGTTTAAGTACCAGCTTTGCCAAAGTTGCCAATGTAAATAATGCTGTCAATGCAATTTTTAGACGTTTTGTTTCTATAGACACTTAAGACAGGTCCAAGTCGTGGCTCGGGGTAAAATCCGAAACGTTAAAGTCGACAATACAGTATGTCAACTTTTTGAGCTTTTATTTAAAATAAATGACTTTTATGCTCCCATATCTACCATTTTTTTAATTCACCAATACAAAAATGGTGCAAAGAAATAAAAAAATTACCCCAAAATGAAAAAGATCCTCCAACATTTACAGATCAGGAATTTGCTTTTAAATAAGATTTTAGGTCATTAAGAGTATTTTTTTTATCATACTGAGACAGACCTTCTTACATTGTCGCAGTTTAGTAGATATTTTGGACTAAAATTACTAGTCAAGGCAATTAATACTTTTTAGTTTTTAAGCCTGAATTTTTTGTAAACACGTGAAACAAAAAACAGCTTCAATGGTTATTAAGTAAATAACAGATCAAAATGTCAAAACTACACAAAACACAGATCTGCGCTCAAAAAAGTAAATAATAATAAAACATAGGAGAAAAATATTGCAATTTCAGCACAAGCTTTAAGTTTAGAATAAACAATGCCAACAACTTGAGCTATTCTTGGAGCTAAAATTACTTTTAGGCAAGATCTGCTGAACATGTAAGCCCTTTTGCCTAAATCTTGACTCAGGAGCTACTTTTAGCCTTAAGACTGTCTTTAAATACACCACAAAAAAAACAAAAACAGCTCCAAATGATGTCCTTTAAGGTTTTTAAAAAAAACGACCAAACTACGAAAACACAGATTTGCTCTTAGGAGAGTAGAAAACTAGAAGTGCCACCATAATGAACTTCTAATCAAACGTTTATCCAGGATCGAAGCAGCTTTTGCTGATCATCTAAGCTCATCATAGAGGCCATGATGTGAAAATCATGGCGTAAAATGTAAATATCAGCACACCCTTAATGAAGAGCCATGGAAACGGTGCCCTCTGCCCCCGCCGGCTTGCTTTGGCAGGAAGCTTCCACTTCTTCAGGCCAATAATGGCACTTGTGTTGATTAAGGGTTGCACGCATGAGATCTGCATCCTCCCCTCGAGAGCAGATACCCGGGCAGGCTGTTTGTTCCTGCTAATCATACTTATGCTTCACTATTTTTCTCTCCGTTTAAAGCCTCAGCAGAAATTAACGAGAGCCCTCAGCTAGAGCCGCACGCCAGGAAAGATGCGAGATGAGAAATTCGGTATGCGCTTCGTCCCGCCTCAAGGTTGTTGCCGCTTTAGAAAGCGGCTCGGCAGGAGAATGCACTTGGCACAGAAAACGTACCTGGGCTGGGTAAGAATAGTGGAGCTAACAAAGAGAAAGAAAGTGGGGCGCGAACGTCATGGCGCGTCGGAGGCTGGAGTTAAGGCGCGACCCTAACGCGGAGTGTGTGAGCGCCGGTCTGTGATTTGTGAGCTGGTGGGGGAGCTCTGCTTGAGATGCCGAACACGTCTGCGTCGGATGGATCCTCGAGGCCCAGGGAGCCTCATTAGAAAGACTTGTGTGCCAGTCTAAAGCTGGGATAAGCTTAGGAGCCAGGAGCTGGCGATAAAGGAGTTCTGTATCGCCGCCTTACGCTGGCATGACAAAAAGCCCTCTTATCCAGGTGCCACGGCGGCCTAACCTTATATATCACACCCTGCGGAGGATGAAACGCCGCCTGTCACTGTTTGCTCTTATTCGGATCTCTGAATTAATAAGGCGCTGGGGCGAGCCTTTACGTCTGAAACGCACCTGTAACCGGATTCCCTCCTTATTTCAAAGACAAACAGGAGATCTTTTTAACGCAGCCAGATATCAAACCACAAATCAATCTCGACGCGTCTCCCGAAAGTTTGCCTGTGTTTGTCTGATTTGACGTCTTATATGTCACACCCAATATCAGGAGGGTCCAGGACAAACTATCCTGTGTGAAGTAGATTTATCACCGGTAGTTTCTCAATCCTGATCCTCGTGACTGTGGTGGCCTAGTGGTTAAGGTACTGGCCTCTGGATCAGAAGGTCCAGGGTTCAAATCCCACCCCTGCCAAGCTGCCACAGTTGGGCCCTTGAGCAAGGCCCTTAACTCACAATTGCTTGGATTGTAAGATTGTATTAGTTGTAAGTCGCTCTGGATAAGGCCGTTTGCTAAATGCCGTAAATGTAAATGAATAACCCTGCGTTTTTAGAATACAGCATAATTATTAATAAAAGCATTGTTATATTTCTGCTTTTCCTGGTCAGGGTTGACAAAGTACACCCTGGAAAGGGTACCAGTCCATCGCAGGGGATAGCAGGGGTCACTATTTCACCAGTTTCATTTTACCAATCCCCTATCTGTGTGATGGCTGGGATGCATCACAGGATTCAACCTGGGAACCCATTTATCTGTTGGCCAGGGTCGCAAGGTCCTATATGTGTAAGCGCGCTCTGAATGGGATGCCGGTCCATCGCAGGGGTGGGTACGTGTCACTCGTCCAATCGTGTCCACACCGTGACGTACGACCTGGCACCAATGCAAGCCTTTTTAGGAATTAGGGTCAACCGAGTCCCGCCCATTTGGGTGGGTAGAAAGCGTGATCCCTCGACCTCTCCTTTTTAATTTTTACCTTTTTAAGGTACGACAAGAGCAACTAGAAAGTTTTTGTACTTTTCCAGTTTAATTACAAAAAAAATTGAAACCAACAAAAAGCAAACCAAATTATCTCGTCAAACGAAAAAAGAAAAATATTTAAATAGCAAGACAGTTAGTATTTAAAACAAAACTTAAAACACTATTAAAACTAAGCAAAAAAGATATAACTAGATAAAAAAAGATATTTCGATTTTTAAAATAATTTCGAATAAAGTTATCATGCCAACACTGCACATAATTCTGATCGCACCTGAAGCTGAGCTTTCTTACATCCAAAATGTTTTATTGTATAAACAAAAATGAGGAGATATTTCATTATGGGATACCTCATTTTAAAATATCTCCTAATTTTTGGGAGCAGTACTGTCTGAAGGTCCGTTGTATGTTTGAGTGAACTGGAAAGCGTTTGTTTTGTTCGATTAATTAAAGGAAAATTCCTAACAAAACATTTCTATGCCGCAGTGACCCCAAAGAGCGTCAGAAGTCGTATAAGGAAATAACAAAGATGATGCAGAAGATGCTTTCAGGCCCTGATTAATAAAATACTACTAATAATAGTACTAAGAAAAAAAGTTTATATTCAGTTTTTAACAACACAGTACTAATGGTATAAGTTAGGAACGTTCAGAGATTAATATTATTAATCCTAGCTTTCAATCGTGTATCTTGAGCTTTAGGTCAGTAAATCAGGTCTGGTTCAGGTGATCCTAATCAGTAGGTTATTAAGTAGAATCAGGTGTGCTGGAGTTGATCACATACTGCTTTACATGTTTAGAGATGTTGATCTTAAGACAATCCGGAGTAATCTCTTCATTTTAAGCAGAGCTTTAAATCGGATGCTGGAACTAACCACACACATAAGAACCAACAATTACCCGAGTCCATGACTCTGCATTCCTGCCACTGCCTATAATCTCCTAGCAATGCTGAAATTGTGAACGTAATGATGATGTGTGCCTTTTTTTCCTAATAGATCACAAGTAAATTCGGAATATGCATATTTGCCCTGAGAGAACCGTAGAGCCAATAAGCCATGATCAAGCCAAATGAGATGCAAATGTTTTCATTAATAAAACGTATTACTGTGAATGCTCGCACGGCGCCTCTGTACCCCAACAGCCGAGGATGTACACCCCCCCAAATACCTAAATAAGATCCTAAACGCATGCTTTTCCTTCTGTGAACATCCGGAATTGTAAAAAAAAAAATATTGAGTTGAGTGTAAGCCATGTTTTTTCTAATAAAGATCTTTTAAATGGAGCTTTTGGAATAAAACATCTTTGTACACAACAAAGCGGGTCTTTTGTGATCATTTCTGCGCTTTTACCGGGAGAGTCTTCCCAAATTCCACCTCGGCTTAAATTTCACTACAGAGCACATTAGTGTCTGCACGTTTGCACCATGGGCTAA
Source organism: Parotocinclus maculicauda (assembly GCA_034780255.1). NCBI lineage: Eukaryota > Metazoa > Chordata > Actinopteri > Siluriformes > Loricariidae > Parotocinclus > Parotocinclus maculicauda. The sequence goes on along the minus strand of JAUZSU010136047.1, from coordinate 452 downwards.
GACGCATTCTCACATTCTCACTACTGCGCTCGTTAAACTGTTCATTGGAACCCTGCTTTATACACACACACACACACACACACCATGTAGCCACTCTGGTATGACCATGGCATGGCCTGATATGTGGGCTTCCACTTTCAGATTGAGGAGGATTGAGGAGCGGATTTCTTCAAGCACACTGTAACCAATCCCACTGCGTCGCCATGGTCTGGCTGGGGTTTTGTCTCCTTCTTTTAACTCTCATCTCTGCCTACTATCTCTTAAAGGCACAGGGACTGTATTAACCCAAAAAAGCCTTAATAGTTTTGAGTACTGATTTTAAAAGCCTTACGCATGACTATATACCTCATACTAGTGGTGTAAGGAGAGTGCAGGAACTCCCTCCATCATTTGGACATTAGGAGACGATGTGCTTCCAAGGATTTCCCACTGAGGACTCATTTTATAATCTA
>JAUZSU010136036.1:0-16078 GCA_034780255.1 Parotocinclus maculicauda | reverse complement strand
ATTGACTTGTTGGAAGGTGAACTTTTGGCCCAGACTGAGGTCCTGAGCACTATGGAAGAGGTTTTCTTCCAGGATATGTCTATACTTGGCTGAATTCATCTTTCCTTCAATTGCAACCAGTCGTCCTGTCCCTGCAGCTGATAAACACCCCCATAGCCACCACCATGTTTCACTGTTGAAATTTGGATAGGGCAGGTGATGAGCAGTGCCTGGTTTTCTCCACACATACCGCTTAAAATTAACACACAGTTTAATCTTCATCTAATCAGACCAGAGAATCTTATTTTCTTATCGTTTTTTGTAGACAGGTGTGTGTCTTTCCTAATCAAGACGAATCAGTTCAATTAAACACAGTTGGACTCCAATGGAGGAGTAGAACCATCTCAAGAAGAATATGAAGAAATGGACAGCTTGAGAGTTAAATATGAGTGTCACAGCAAAGGGTCTGAATACTTATGACCATGTGATATTTCAGTTTTTCTTTTAATAAATTTACAATATTTACGTCAGATTTTTTTCTGTCAAGATGGGATGCTGAGTGTACATTAATGAGAAATAAAATGATTTTTTTTTATTTTAGCAAATGGCTAAAATGAAATAGAGTGAAAAAAATTTAAATTTAAATACTTTCCATACCCACTGTATAGACTGAATGAATACACTGAAATAGGTGTGATTGAAACTTGTTTACTTGAGTCCACTCACATACTCTATGCACTACAAGTATATACAAATATAATATAAATATTTTTAAAGTGAAGATTTCATTGTGTTTGCCTTGCCATGTCATATTCTGAAACAAAACTCAAGGGTGCAAAAACTGTTATGGCTATTACTTATTACACTGCTTAAACAAATTAAGAGATATTTCAAAATGAATATGAAGCAATTTAAAAAAGAAGCATTTGATTTTATTTAATTAAACATGATCATCATATAAGCAAATGACAAGTCAAAGAAAGTTGTTTAATTATTCAAATGAGATGTTATCTCAACGATTGTGATTAAATACCAAGTGATATATTAATGGGAGTAAACAGAAGCATGTTAAACTGGATGAGAGTGTTAGTATGATCACTCAATACTGCCAAAACACACTAAGAGTAATGGGGTATGGACAGCATCAGATTGTCCAGCAGTTCTTGTGGAATTCTCTTCATATTCATTTAGAAATATCCCCAATTTTTTTTCAGCAGTGTATTACCTAATAGTAAGTAAATTATAGTATTTATTATTATTATTATTATTATTATTATTGACTCATAATAAGGCTTCATGTCTTTGTGCTTGGGAAGTTTGTGCAGTGGTTTGTAATATAGGAGCATCTTTCTCATTGCGCAGCAATAATAATGACATATATAATAACGAATATTTTTTGTAGTTCTGATCACTTCAAATGGCTGTGTGTTGTGCATTACAGGGTCAGACAGTGATGAAGAGTTGTTTGGTGACGTTTCTGTGGCACCTAGCAGAAAGAAGCTTGTAGTAAATGAGGTGAAAGAGCATCATAGCCATCTTAGCCCTAAAAAATCTGATATCGAGGATGAAGAACTGCTTATTCCGCCAGTGCTAGAGCCCACTGTACAAACATCTAACTTTATGGATTGTACAGAGTCCAATGATGATGACGATGAAGACCAGGATGAGGAGGAGCATTCATATGAGCGACAATCATCTAGTGATGCCCCAACTACAGATAAGTCCCTCTCAGAAATACCAGCTCCATCTCCTGTTTCTGACCCACCTCCTCCAAAGCAGACTTCACCCTGTTGGTCTGCGTTCTTTACGTCAGAGTCTGTTCCATCTGATGGGAGCAGTGAGGTGGGAAACAGTCAAAACAGCCAGAATCTGTCTACTGAATACAAAACATCCCAGTCACCCGAGCTCTTCTACGACTATGAATCGAGTCACGATGAGTCGGGTCACGTGACATCATCTCAGTCAACATATGTTTCAGAAACAGGTTTTGAAGGTTTCAGCAATGCTGACACAGAGTACTCGGTACTCAATAGTGCCTTACAGCATAGCAAACAATGTACAATGCACACAGAGAATAGTCTTTGTACTCTGGTTAAGACTGAATCACTTTTGAGTAACACACACAAGGACCTTTCTGATGCAACTGACCATGTAAACACTGTATCAGATTCGCAGGTGTCCTCTGATTTTGACCTGCCACAGACACCTGGCTCCCAAACCCCTAATCCAGAAGAGCTAAGGCAGCTGTACATGAAGTTGGCAGCTGGAGAAGAAATTCCAACAAAAAAACTTTGATCAAAGAAAAGTCTAGCGGTGTTTATGCATTTTTATTAGGATACTACAATCAAAGGTGGGATTATTGGCAGAGACGACTGTATATTTTTCTAAGGTATTAGTTAGTACCAGGCATCTTGAAACTGATTTGACTTTCCCTGTTAGCAATAGGTGTAGCTAAAAGGTGTAGCTAAAATAATTTAATCAAGTATTTAGAAGGGGTGCCAATATATTTTTGGCAATTAATTGTGTAATTTTGGGGAAAAAAATAATTATACCATATGTTGTTTTTGCACACCCAAAGATACTGTATGCAAAAATGCACAAAAATGAGGGGATATTTTAAAATGAAATATCCACAGTAAAATATCCCCTAATTTTTGTGAATTTCGTCCTAATTAAAATATACTATCATGTGATCAAATGAAGTTAGTCTATTTATCCTACAGCACTTGGTTCAATAATATATTTTTTATTTATTACTTTATTAAAAAGCTACATTGTAAACATTTCATCTTAAACATAATGTCAGTTTAATAAGTCATTGGCTAAATCAGCTATCAGCTCTATTTCTGGCCTGGTGCTACACCTGTTTGAATTTGATACTTTTCCCCTCTGTGTGTGTGTGCATTTTTTGAACACCAGAGGGTGTATTATACAACTCACAAAAATTGGGGGATATTTTAACATGAATATAAAGCAATAAAAAAGAAACTTTTGATTATATTTTAATAAACAAGATCATCACAAAAGCAAATGAAAAGCCAAAAGTTGTTCAGTTATGCAATTGAGATGCAAATGGTGATTAAGTAGTAAGTGATATATTCATGGGGTGAACAGAAGCATGTTAAACTGAATGAGGGTGTCACACATTGACTGTTCAGTAGGGTGTATGGTCACCCAAGACTTCCAAAACACACTGATAGTGATGGGACATGGACAGGATCAGATTGTTCAGCAGATTCTGTGGGCTCCTAGACCACTTGCTCCGGGGCAACTTCCAGCTCAAAAAGTGTTGTGGGAGGCATTGGATGGTTTGCCAGACGTCTTCCCATTACATCCCAAGCATGTTCAATGGGATTCAGGGCTGGAGTCGATTCCTGCCTCCTGAAGAATGTTGATGACGGAATGCACACGGTGGGGCCTTGCATTATCGTTTATGAAAAGAAGGTTGTTTCCAACTGCTTCAGCATAGTATATCACTATAGTGTGCAGAACCTCATCTCAGTATCTGACATCATTTCTGATTATGTGGAGCTCGGTATGACCAGCTGGTGCCAGCAAAAACCATGATTCCACCACCACCAAAGAAGTGCCATTCTCACATGAAATCTGGATTTGCCATGACACGTGATTGTCAGGCTGCAAACTGAACTGTAACTCATCAAAGAAGAGGACAGTTGCCTCTTCTCTACAATGACATTGCTCATCAGCCCACCTTCTACAGGTTCTACGGTGTTCAGCAGATTACAGAATGCATATCATTGGCGGCCGGGCATGCAGTCCGTGTTGGATCAAAGGAGCTGATTTCTTATGGTCTGGGTGCATATCATCATCCAGTGGCAGCAAGTAACTGTCCCCGCAACTCTGTTGCATTGCTGCGCCTGCTTCTTGACAATAAGGTCATGTAGCAATCATCTCTTGCTGCTTTGGCAGATGGGCAACACTGCCCTACATTCAGATACTCCAGCACTTTTAGCCTTTTATATAGTGCATTTCACCAATTGTTTTTGCATCACATCACATTAACTTTCTTTGACTTGTCGTTTGCTTTTTTGATGATCTTGTTTAATATTTTTAAATAAATAGTTTCTCACAACGTATTCATTTTTAAATATTACCTCATTTTTGTGAGTAGTGTACTTCATGCACTTATATGAATATAAAATCACAGCAGCCAAATTGTATTACTTTTGTTTTTTCTAAGAATGCACTGATACCACTTTGTCGTACTAAGTACTTTCCATTATGGAGCACCGATAAAAGTATGATAACATTAGTTCTTACAATGACTTTTTTAACCTCACTTTCTGATTATAACAAAATGAAATCTACATGTGCTTGCATCGTTGTAACATTCAGCTGTGCTAAATATTCACATATGAATAATGATGTAAATTGGTATCGTGTGCCATGTATCAGAGTAATTCTACGAGTACATATCAGACCCGATACTGGTATTGGTACATGCCTGTTTTTTACATTTGTATACAAGAAAAATAAACATCTGAATTATTTTTCAGAAATACAAAAAATGTTTTCATTCAGTTATTTAAAAAATAGTTTAGCTACAACATTTAAAAACTCTGATTTTAGTAATTTAATTGCAGGGGACTGAAATTATTTTAATACCTTTTCAAGAAAATGTGTATTGTTTTCACTTTCACTTAACAAAAATGAAGAAAAGAAAAAAAAAAACCATAAGAAAACCAAATTGTGTAGACAGCATTAGTGCTGGGCAATATGACCTCAAATCAATATTATTAATGATTTTGTTTTGTTTTTTTATTAGATTTTCATGCGTGTTCATTCTTACCTCATAGTTCACTATTGTAAATATACCCAACTTTTTTTTAACTACATTTTTAAAAATAAAAAGTTGGATATAATTGTGACTTCAAAATAACGGAAGGAAAGCGAGATAAATTGAAATCACAATTTGATGTAGTAGTAAATGGTGTACATTATTTCTTTTCGTCTTGAATCCTATTCAAGTTGTGTAGCATTAGTAAATGAATGTATTATTGAACACTGCTTATTGAACAGGCACTTGTCGAGTACTTGTCAGTCTCATTTTTTGAACATTTGTGTTTGAATGTTGAAAGATGGTGGTATTACCTTTGGCTGCTTAAACTGCATTAGCAGTTAATGGATCTGAATCATTTCGATTTATATACGACTTATTTCCCAGCTATACTTTATTTATGTGTCATAAATCAAACTGAATAGTGAGAAGTGTACTGTTACACCCCTACAATCTAATCTTAGTTTCCATATATAACCTATATTTCTCTGGATACTTACTGTAAGACTTGTATTTGACAATTAATGTTCACAAACATTAAATATTTAATACAAAAATGGTTTATTGAAATGTCAGCGTTAAAGGAACAGGAACTTGAGTGAACATGTGATCATACTGACATTACAGGTGTTGTGGTATACTAGCAGTGGTAAAACAGTAGGATTTAAGAGGCCACAGCAGCTGTCTCTAAAGTAACAGCCTCTGATCTGCCGCTGCATTGCTCTGTACAAGTGACGTGGAGTGAGCCATCCCTAAAACACAAACATTCAAACTTTTGTTTTAGTGAAGCCATTCACCAATACTATGTTTATTATGCATTACAACAATGCTCTACCTTTTCATTGTGAGCACTGTGAATATATCATGCATCTCCTCCTTAGGTTCCAGGTCCCTAAGAACAATCTGCAGGACAGGCAAAAAAGAATGAAAATATTGGCTGTACTGAATTGGCCCAACCTATGTGAAGTACATGCACTAAATAATCATTAGAAATGTACGTTTGTAATTTTATTTGATAAATGGGGGATTCATCCTGAATAATTTACACATAGAAAGAATTCATAACTTATGTGAAATCGAATTCTACAGTAAATTACTAAACATGTAGTAAATTGCCAACAAATCCAAATGAAGGCTGTGTAAAATTTAAATTTTTTAGAATTTAACTCCTTTACAAACCCAAAATTTTAACTTGAGGTAGTGAGTGCGTTTACATACACTAAATAATCAGATTCCTGCACCCAATTATTCAAGTGGTCATGTAAATGGCATATTCCGATTTCTCAGATCAGATTAAGAAATCCCATAAGGAGACATGGATTTTAGTAGTCAAATTTCTCAGCACATTTTTTCACTGAAGTTTCTCATTCTGCACATGTACGCCAACTTGGCCCAAAAGTGGAAGCAGAATCAAACTTGGTTGCCACTTCCACTTATTCAAAGAAACTTTGCTTCTTTTGGGCTTGTTTCCATATGTGATGCTTGATTCTCTTGCAGGATCGGGCTACCCTAAAATTAAATGCAGCATCCGCAAGATGGCTTCCACACACTTTGAAAGACCCTCAAATGCTTTGTATGCTCGAGGAAATTAAGAATGTCATTATTCCTTATTAAGGGTTGAAGCCTACATCACATCCTACTGTGAGATTATTGAACAGGAACAAACTAGAAATGTCTGAATCATATAAACCCAGAGCTTACATTATCTGATTACCATTATAAGTTTATGTAAACTTGTTGATATTGAACAAAAAACATTTTAACCTATTATTAAGTGCACGTAAATGAAACAGTGAGTAATTATCACTTCTTGAAATTGCAACACTTTACTATTTGTTCAGCTGTAGATTTAGTCTTTACAGCTTGTTTGTTTATTACACTGGTCTGATTGTTGCATCTAAACATGTTATATACCTGTGCTAGAGGTTTCTGGGCCTGATACAGCTCCAGACATACTGAAGCCAGGTTGCCAGCGCCTTGCAGTGTGTGCTGCTGGCGCGCAGGAAGGGGAGTACCAGATGGAAACAAAACTGTGAATACGTCTGCTCCAGAGTCATCCACCTCCTGTGTAATAGAATTTCAACATCGTCAGAGCACAAATGTGTTCACAATGCGTTATCAGTCACTGAATCAGTATTCAGAGCAAAATATAAAAATAAACCAAGCAAAAAAAGCTCCACTCATCTGTTGCTGCTCACCTTAACCAGGATGTCACTGGCACAGCAGTCCACAGTGATTGAGTCTTCATCCAGGACCAGGCTGTCCTTTCCCACCAGGATACCTGCCTGCATGGCTGCACCCACCGGGATGACCTCGTCAGGGGGGATGGAGCACAGCAACTCCACATCAGGGAACAGGTCTTTAATCATCTGCTGCAGTTTGGGTATGCGTGCTGAGCCCCCACTCAAGACCACCTACAAGAACGTTTACAGGTTTGTCTTTTTAACAAAGAAATGTTTTTGGTGTACTGATACAATCATGTAATAAATGTCTATTGAAATAATACATGTGATCCAAACATGAACATAATGTACAAAACCAAAGTATATTCATGTTATAAATGGCCAGTGTGCAAAAAAAATTGATAAATAGGGGAAAAGAAAAAGAATGGAAAACGGGACAGCAAAGAAACAACTGCCTTTGCAGCGCAGCACACCAGATCTCTCCGTTCGCTTCAGAGATATTGGTATGCTTGGTAAAACGCAACAGGAAATGTGTTATGTTGCAACACATTTTTTCACCACATAAAATATTTAGGTGTGAGAAAATAGACAATAGCATGTGAGGTAAGAAGGAGCTGAGCCAATCAAAGTGCTGTAATGTGCTTCTCTCAAAAAAAGCATAATACTAGAAAATCAATACATGGCGGTTAATGTTGACGGTGTTGCAGGGGACCACAAATAAATCTATGCATGGGAGACCATGCATTTTATAGACAAGTCTTGGCACCACATTGTTTCCATTCATTAAAGACCAGGCTCATATTTGTATCGCTCACAAAAAAATAAAGGATATCTCAAAACGAAATATCCTGTAATTAAATATCCCCTCATTTTTGTGAGCAGTGTACTTGAAACAGCAAGAATTTGCTTTGAAATGTTCTACAAATTCAGGAAAATGAACGAATTCTTTGCCTCAAATAATATAAAACATGTTTTACACAGATCTGACAACTAGATATAAAATTAATACAAAGTGAAAATGACTGAGTGAGTGAAAATGGCGTCTGCTAAATGTCGTAAATGTAATGCAGTCTTACAATCCAAGAAATTGTGGGATAAGGGCCTTGCTCAGGGACCCAACTGTGGCAGAGGTGGAATTTGAACCCTTGACCTTCTGGTCCATAGTCCAGTACCTTAACTACTAGGCTACCACAGTCCCATATGAGATTATAAAGCTGCTTCGAGACGATGCCAAATCATAAAAAACGCTCTAGACATAAATTTGAATCGAATTGAAAAACAAGCCTCGTGTTAACCAGGTCCACAAGCTCCGCCCACTTCTTTGGGCTCGGCGCCATCTAGGGGATTGGTGCTCAGAACAGTCAGATTACAGATGAAAAAGATGATGAAAAGATAAAAAAAACAGGCTTTATCACGGTACACTCTGATGCGGCATTAATGCAGAAAAGTACTTTAGACTTTTAACTTTAAATCGGTCATTTTTTGGAACGTGTTGACGACCCCCCTCACTGCTTTAGGACGGTCTGAACTTCGGCCGGCTCTTACATAAGGTTCTCCGGCTTTTAGCCGAGGTCGAGGCGGATACCATGTCCTCCTAAAAACTTCATAAGCACCTTCAGCGGCATGAAGCGAGCATTCAGAGAGGCCCAACAAAGCAGCCATTGCTATCCGGGGCGCTCTTTGAAGCGGCCCGGGTCACACACAGGTCCCGAACAAAGGCAGGTAACAATAAGAGGAGGACAGAGATGCAGTTGTGGAGCGAGCGTGTAAGTGAAGGTGACAGAGCATCTGAATAACAACAAGCATTCACTTAATCAGGACTCGACGGTAAAGGGATCACTAATCTGACCGTTCTATCCGATTATCACACATGGCTGGCCTAATGCACTGAGTGCACGCTGATGATTATATATTTATTTTCAGAGGAGGACGGGGAGGAGGAGGGAGGGAGGGGCAGAGAGTCTCCCTTTGAACCTGCCGTGCCAGTCACAATGGGGCAGAAGCACCAGCCAGGCAGAAACACTCCAGATGTCACCAGCACTACAAGGTGTGAGGAGGTCACCTGATGCCATGTTGTTCTTTTGTTCATGAGTGTGTGTGTGTGTGTGTGTGTGTGTGTGTGTGTGATAAGGCATCAGAGCGTGACTGTTTATAGGCTGAAGTGTGCAGGTTTGACCTCCATTTCTTTTGTCTGCCTCTTTTTTTTACAAGTCACCGCTACCGCCCGAATTTTAGGAACATCAAAGGGCACGGTGGCGTCAGCCGGGAGGAACCCGGGGTTTGAACTCACAACCTGCCGAAAAATAATAGTCCAGGAGGTATTAACCCTTCAAACGAACACATGGGAAAAATGGTCCAGAGAAGAATGAGCAAAAAAAAAGACATTTTTAGTGAGAAAAGGTTCAACTGATCCAAAATTATTATATAAAAGATTATTAAGATGGAAAATTTGGGGTCGAAATCTGTTTACAAAGCAAAAAAAGGAGGCGTGTTTGTTTTGGGGGAAGCTTAAACAGGTCTAAAATTGAGAAAAAGGTTACTTCAATCTCGAATAAAGTGTTTTATCTAGTCTAAAAAGAGTGGGAAAGACTTTTTTTATACCGAGGAAATCTGTTTTATGATCTAAAAACAAAAAAAAACCACTTTTAAAATGTATTAAAGCTTAAATAGGTCTAAAATGATGTGTCAAATACTTTGCTCTGACCTCTAAAGAAAAATAAAGGTACATTTCTACGTATAAAAGTTAAACTGGTCTAAAATTAGGTGACAATATCTGTTTTTCCTGTTCTAAAAAGAGCAAAACGCAAATTTTTTATTTTGAAAAGCTTAACTAGGTTCAAAATCTAGCGTGAAATTCTGTTTCTGAGGGAAAAAAAAGGGTTTTTTAAATAAGAAAACGGTTTTAAAATTGTGGGGAAAAAAAAAGATTTTTGTTCTTGTTAAAATAAATTGACCCTGGTCTAAAAAGGGAATGAAAACATTACGGAAATGTAAAATTCCGTGTGAAAATTTGACTTTTAAAATATTTACTTTACAAAGAAACAGTTGCATGGATTAAAAATAAGTGTTAAAATCTGTTTTAAAAAGGGTAAAATGCAACGTTTTTAATGAGAAAAGCTTAAGTAGATCAAACAAAAGGTTTTACAGAAAACAGGTGAAGTGCAACAGTGAACGATTTCTCAGTAAAATAAATTGATTTGATCTTTTTAGATCAAGAAAAACATCTTCAGAACTAATTTTAGGTTGTAATTTTAGATCTGAATCTAAACAAAATGTCTATTTTTTTCTTTTTAAAACCAGGAGAAACATTTCTTGAAAACCTTATACATATTTAAAAGGAACACTTTTAGCTTTAATGAACATTTTCAGAGTAAAAGGAAGCCAGGAGAAAAAAATTTTGAGGTTATTTTTGACCTTTTCCCAGTCCAAATTGGCATTTTCTCGTATTTTTTGTCTATTTTGCTTAAAAAGTGTCATCCAATCCGAACGAAATTCAGACTGTTTCCAACTAAACCGACTACCAGTGTGCTAAACTCTTTATATGAGATGCTGCCTGTAAAACGTTTAAGCCGCCGAGCCTGATTTCTCGAGATGAGTGGATTAAAGAGCAGAGGCTGTGATTAAGGGAAAGCAGGACAGGTCAGAGGAATCAATACGGGGCGTCGATAACATCCCACGAGCCGAATAATCCGTCAAGCGTTCCTCGTGTTTCTCATAACGGAGGTGTTTGGGGAGCCAGAAGGAGGAAGGAGTCTGAATGTTCAGTAATCAGCTCGGCTCTGTTACAAGTCGCTCATCAGACGCTCATTGTTTCAGAAAGTTACCGCGAACAAATAAATCCGTCTGTTTTTAGCACAGTCGCTGCTTGATTTGTCAGCTCGCTGAAGTTATTGCTCGCACCTGTGCGGCATATGTGCCGAAATCGAGGAGGCGAGCGCCCGGTCTGACCCAGCAGATGCTGCCGAGCGATGATGAGCTCATATTAAAGAGAGAGACGAATGGAAAAAGGGAAGAAACTCGAGTTTTAGACGTGTTTATACATCCTGAGCCGATCACATCCAGGATTATTTAATCCAGGATTGATTAGCGTTATATCCCCGCACTAAACATCCACCCAGGTTAACGGACGTCTGTCAGATCCCATCTGCATGGTCCACACTGGTTATAAAGTAAACTCTAAAGAGTTTAAACTCCAGTAATACAACAAAAAAAAAAAAACCGCTTCGACCAACAAAGATCAGTCCGGGAGTGAGGTGCGTGGGGGTCACCGAGGAAGCCGGGGTAACATCCAAGCAACTAAAGGTCTGTCTCACATTGGCTAGTCCTAATCCAGCCCAAGAACCTCGTTCCACCCGTGAAGCACGGCGGTGGTAGCGTCCCGGGTTTACGACGGCTTCCGGACGTTCTGAAAGAGCACCCAGTGAAAGAAATGAGATCACAAGGTTATGGCTGATCGTTTATTTCTTGATCGGTCAGCAGTAAAAGTATGTGAACCCTCGCCCTGTATCTGCTGTGACCCCCCCCCCCCCCCAAACCCCACCCCCTAAAGATTTGCGGCACATCACGCAAAGTCAGGTTTGTTCAAGGAGAATCGTTTTAAAGCGGCTGTAAAATTTTAGATTCTAATATTTTGACAGCGGCAAGGAAAATCCCTTCTTTTGGCTTGAGGTCCAGACTTGGTAGGAGGTCCTTTGGTGGAAGGTCATGTGCTTAGGGTTTTTCTAATGCGTAATGACCACCATCTCTTGAGATGCTGGTATGTTCTTTAGAGTTTGCTGCGTTGTTCTGAGCCGTCCTGGCCCAGATGCAGCAAAACAGCCAAACCGTGGCACTACCACCACCATGCTTCACAGACTGGATAAGATTCTCCTTCCTCCATACGTAAGGCTTCTCATTTAACCAAAAACCTGCGTCTCTTGGTCTCAACCATCCACAAAAAAACGTTTTTCTAATGACCTTCTGGATCGTTCCTGAACTTTTTAGGAGAGCGGTGCCTCTCTCATAACGCTGGCCAATGTGGGAGACCTTTAGTTGCTCAGGAGTTTCCCTGTGTCCCTTTGTGACCTGTTCTCCTTTACCCTTCTTCTCCTGTTGAGTGATCTTCGTTTTCCGACCCCTCCTGGGCAGGGTTTCTTCATTCGCACCGTGACAGTCTGCCTGCCTGTGGATTGGTGGAGCTCAAACTCTTTAGAGGTGGTTTTGTGACCATGGCAGTGCACTGAGAAGCTCGTACTCTGATAGTCCTTTAAACCGCAGCTGACTGATCATCCCGCCCAACGTAACTCCTGATTCTGATCTCACCGTCAGGTTCAGTTCGAACCTACTTTTACATATTTTTACACCTCGCAGGTACGTAACATCGGGTCTGTTTGGGTTATTGCACGGTACAGAATCTGGTCACGACCCTCGGGGGGGGTGTTAGGGTGACCCTGGGCACTGCCAGGGGTCTCTGTGTCATGCTGTGCTTCGGTCAGGGGCACAGCGATATTCCGTTTGCAGTAATAAACGTTTCGTAAAACAACCGACTCTTAAAACGAGCGGATTGAGCAAAGCTTCCAACCAGGAAATCATTACCGTCTCATCTAAATTCAGCCTCCCCTGTCCTCACACACACACACACACACACACACACTACTTTACCTCACTTTATTTCCCTGATTTGATCTGCGCCTCCTGTTTCCTATTCATACCCGCAGAATCACCGAGGCGCAGGTGTTGAATATCGGAGCGGCAGATAAAACATTCGGCCGCAAAGTTATGGAAGACGAAGGAGGCCACGTCAGCTCGGTTAAATACGGGACGTTTTTGAACGCTCTCCCTCATCCCCCCGTGGCCCACCATCATCTCTCTTCCTGTAGGTGGTATAAAACAAGCTTAACATGTAATTAAGGGACGTAAAAAGCAAGGAGCACGATCCGGTGAATAATGCATGGACCCGGCGCCGCAGGATTTGCTCCGGCGCTCGTTTTAGCGCCCAGACGGGACTTGTTGATGGATGAAAGTTCGGCAGAGAAAGGTGTGGGCAAAAAAAATGAACTGCTTGAGCTTTTTAACGTTTCCCATCGATCCCAGCGGAAGAATTTGCAGCTGGCATTGCCTTCGACCAAGCCAAAAATGGGTGCCCACCTCAGTGCCTGCTGGGACGCTCTAACAGCGACCCTTGCTAGTCCTGCCTAGGGTACTGCCTGTTTTCTCCAGGAGAAGCACTCAGGGTTGGAGGAGAACATACCAAACCCCACTCGGTAAGCGACATGAGCTCATGCGGCACAGGCAGAACCTGAACCAGTCTAGTCTGCCCGTAATTAAAAATTGACGTCCAGATCGAACGAGGTCGACCTTCAGATCAAACAGCGGCTTCAAACGAGCCTTTGTAGTCGGACTAATTCCGAAATGTCACAGGTTCGATACGGCGACCTGACCGGCTGCTGGGACCCGAAGCTGTTTAGCCTCTCCCGGGGGTGGGGGTGGAGTGGGGGGGAAACGAGTCACGACGAGCAACAAACAGATCCAACGATCTTAGCAGATCCAACAGTCTTAGTAAGAACTTCATCTCCAGATCCTCTGGATCTCAACGTTCTTCTAGCCTACAGAACCGTGGAATTCTTTTAAGTTCTATCGGTGTCCAGAGGCGTCCGGTTTCTCGGCTAGCATCTGGTCCGGTGCAGCTGACCGAGTGAGTGATTACGGGCATAATTAATGTGGCACTGGCCCGGTCGGACAGCGCCCCCGTTCTGCTGTCGGGGCAGATGAGGAGGAGTGAGGATGACACGGTTTAACCTTGCTTGTTCAGGTCTCGCCAGACAAACACCAGCCTCCCCAGGGGCCCCGCGGAGCCATTCGGCAAAAACCAACAGGAATGACATGAGTACTGCTTAAAATTTAATCACTGCGGGGGGAGGGGAGGGGGGCAGGGGGGCGGGGACTGTACTTACAGCGTCCCATAACGGAGGGAAGAGGACGTGTTAATATCGCTGAATACGACGTTGCAGTCTGAGAGCTTAAACCGAAAATAAACCGCGGTTCATTATTTCGGGAGGAGGGACGGGTGGATTTTACCCTCGCCCGCTGTCAGGCGGGGAGGGCTGGAGGGGGTAAAGAGCAGCACCGTTTCAGATTTCAAGAAGATAAGAGGCGGTAAGACTTAAACGCGAGAAGGGCGGCTTTTTATTGTTGCAAGACTGATGTGTGTTACATATAAAAGCATCACCTTTAAAATCTAAAATCGAAAACACACTTTGTGTTACAATTTAAAGTTGCAGTCCTACAAAAAGTAACGAGGGAAAAAGCAAGAATAAGAGAAATACAAGAGAGAAAATAAGAAAATAAGGATGGAATTAATAGCATAAACAGAGCAAGAACATTGTAAACACATTATAATAATTAAAGAAATTATAATAATAATCAAAAATAATCAGAAGATTGGAAAGTAAAAAAGATAAAACAAAGTAAAACAATAACAAATAACAGTAAAAAAGAGAAAAGCAGGAATGAAAGACAGAAGAAAAAAAGAAAGACATATAAACCAGAAATAAAGCAAGAAAACACGTAAGAAAATAAAAAACAAATGCCCCAAAAAGAAAGAAAGAAAGATATACAACTATGGCAGCTTGGCAGGGGTGGACCTTAAGTCCAGAGTCCAGTGCCTTAACTGCTAGGCTACTACAGTCCAATCGTGGGCTCGTCTGGGATTCGAACCCGGGACCTCTTGCACCCTAAGCGAGAATCATACCCCTAGACCAACGAGCCAGTGGGGGAAAAGAATTAAAGATGAGAGAAAGAAAGAAAGAAAGACAGATATTTAAACTAAAGATAACAAGAATGGCAAAAAAACTTTTCTGCATTAATGCTGCATCACAGAAGCGTAAACGACCTTTACCAAGGGTTCGGACCTGACCTCGACCCCGACCCCGAACCATGATAGATCCTGGTTTTTGGACCTTTTTTTTTGTAATCCTGAGTGCTGAGCCCAATGCCCGTTCCCACTGGGTGGCGGTCCATCTTAGAGGACTCAGAGCCCAGAGAAGTGGGCGGAGCTTGTGGGCGTGGTTATAAAACGAGTTGTTGTTTGTACAGTAAAGTTATAAGTGGTATTTGTGAATGTAAAGGTTGGATAAAAATCCCTTACCCATGATGGTTCTGAGGGAGGGGAGAGAGATCACCCCTGTACAGTTTACTTTTTAGGTCTAAAATTCCTCCATATTTGGAATGGGTTAATGATATTATGGTCTGTAGAGACAGAAATATCGACAGTAAATCCCTTTTGATCTTTATTAGAGGAATTTTGTTTATAAACGTTTGCTGATCTGATTATAAGCCCCAAATTTCGCCCGTCCCAAGTTTTTTTGGGACCGTGCTGCAGGACTGGATGTTTATTAAGAAATGAAATGAAGTTGAGCATGAAAAAGGTCGTCCCTTAAGAGAAAGGAGCGGTTAAAAAGACGTAGAGAGCTTCATGGAGACTAAACTGCAGAGAAAAAGGGTTCAAAAGAGAGACGATGGAGAGAAAAGTCCTCGGTTCCATCAGCAGAAGCCAAGTTTGTGTGAGTGCTGCCGGTGGAAGAGCTCTTAGCTGTAATCGCTTTAACATTTGTTCCAGGTCGAGTAGTTAAGTGTGAATAACGACGTGTCAGAGCCATACAGTAACGGCATCCATAGAGCAATTACCACTTAGCTAGGCATTATTAAGACACAAAAGCACATTACACCCCGCGCCCAATATCATAACGCCGGAATTGGGTCACGGAACGGAGCGCAGCTGTCTGGGATCGGGCCGGGTAAACGCAGGCAAAAGGTGGGTTCCTGAAACGAAAGGGGGAAAAAAAAGAAAGAAAGAAGGCAGGCATGCTGCAGGTACGACCGGCTGGAGATTTGAATCCGGCTTAATTGCTGAGATGGTGTTTGCAGAGCCGGGGATGCGGAGCGTCCCAGACGCCTCGCGTTTATGATGAAAGACTTGCCATTTCTTTATCTCAACCATTTCTTCAAATCAGTCCACGTCCGCAAAGGCGCACAGAAATATCCCTCGCCCTTTCTCCAGTCCTGAAATGGATCTCGACTGTGCTTAATTAACCAACTTCCACAAACCCCGGCAAAAAGTGGGACTCCGGGTCGAACGGAA
>JAUZSU010136025.1:0-16080 GCA_034780255.1 Parotocinclus maculicauda | reverse complement strand
TAGCACGTCCCGTCTTGTAACATAGGGCATGTTCGTTTATTCGGACCAGCCGGTTATTAGGACCAAAACGATCGCGTCCCGATGTGGTCCCATTAACTGGAATCGACTGTCTTGAAAGGGGGGGCATTATTGTCACATTGACTTTTTCTCAATACATTTCCCAGCGTTCGTCACTACTGGCATGTGACTCCCTACGTAACGCACTGCTGACTTTCTCATTTAGTACAGATGAGAGCAGCAGAGTATTATACTGCATATTACATTTATGGGGGGAAAATGCCAATTCAAAATTCAGAGTATAATATCTCCTGAATGTGTATTTATGTACATGATCAGATTCCCATCGTAAGTCAGGCCATTGTTTAACAGGGACCACATGTACAAGTACTTTATAATGCCCTAAAATTGTTACCCGATTCTCCAAGATGGGCACAATGATTTTGTGAATTTTTTTATTGATAATTATTGATAAAACTACATATAAGGAAGTTTATAAAAATAAATAATAATATTCTAAAGATCTCTACTATATACACATTGAATAAAAGGAATTCAGGTAAACTGACCTAATTTCAAAAATGTTATTTTAGAAAATGTGTGCAATGTAAAAGTTTTGTAAATGTTAAAAAAATTGCTGAGGTAGGTCAGCCTAACATCTGTAAAAGTTACTAAACATCAACCATCTGAAACATATTAAACGAAAATGAGGTTAAATAAATAAATAAACCTATTAAGGTGGTCGACTAAGTACATATGCGTTTAAATCAGTTTATATGTTGTATGGACTAAGGTCAGAGCTGTTTGTAAATTATATCTTTGACCTGTTGCTATTTCAGGAGAGGAACCAATGAAGGAGGTGTGTGAAGCCACAGGCTCTCCAGCTCCGGTGATTCAGCACAGCTCCGTGACTTTAAGTCCCTCGGGTTCATCAGGGCCAAACGGCATGAGTTCGCGGGCAGCCGCTGAGGCGGTGGCCATGTCCGTGCTTGCTGGCATGGGCTCGCACCGGGCTGAGAGCGGGTCTTCACACATCATCATGACTACACAGGCCCACCACTCAGCCAGATGATGAGCTCCCTGCCGGGAGAGGAGATGAGCGGACAAATGTGAGGAGCAACGGATGAGGACAGATCCTCCCCGTCTTCTTTCTTCTCCTCTCCCTGGCCCTCCTTTGCACCGTCACACTCTGGCTTGTCTGAATTCTGGAAATACTGTTCACAATGCCATAGACCTCGTGGGCTGGACTCCAACCTTCATCCTTAGTCGGATCCCAAACCCTCGTCAGCTCTGTTCTTCCCTCTTAATATTTTTTGCCTTTCCTTTTCATCATCCCCTTTCACTGAACTGTCAACAGCAATGTGCTGTCCTGAAGGTCCTGATCCGTGATGTGATGGATAGGTATCATGGACATCGCTTACAATGACACACATACAGATGGAAACAGGAACGTCTGATTGGGCGTGTAGCGGTGTGCGCTGCACGTTTTTCTCGCTCAAATGACGCCATATTTGGCTCAAAAAACTTGCTGTACTTTTCTATACCTTTTTCATGAGAGGAAAATTTCTGCGTTTGTTAGTTTAGCGCTAAATCTGGTCTTTTACCTTTTCATTCAATTTTCATTTCAAGGAGACCAGCAGAATGCCTCGGCTGACCTTCGCCAAGATCTGACCTCATTTCTAGCCCTTTATAATATGTTTTATATAGAGACCCGCTATAACCTGCGTGTGTGCGTGCGCGCGTGTGCGTGCGTGCGTGTGTGTGTGTGAGAGATCAAGCAAGTCTGGGTGTGTACAGGAATGTACATCATAGTATAGTGGTTTATATTTCACGGGACTGATACACTAATACTGGCATGCAAACTTTTTTCTTTTCTTATATATGCTGTATTTTGACGTTAGGCACATCCTACAGTGTGATCTGTACAATCTGAAATATCCCAAAAATTGTTTTCGTTGTAGCCGCAAACCATCAGCTGGCTCATGGTCACATATTGGCGTTAATTGAAATTTCCGCATTGGGATTCCTGGGTTACATCATAGCCAAATTATGGTGCCACCATGTCTGGCCATTTTTTTCCCTATGAAATCCTCAGTCATTAGCTCAACTGTATGCTTGAGCTCTGTTGAAATGAGGCTTAGAAGATTCCAGGCTTTTTATTCTTAATTTTTTTTTAATTCTGTTTTTATAGTGCCCAAAGGACTAGTTTAGTTTAAATTACAGTTTAATTTAAATTACATTTAAATTACAGTTTTCCTCTTGTCCCAGAATGTAGGCAGTCAGCTAGGACATGTTTGGTTCTCGAGTTTTGCACTGGACCCATATGACTAAGTAACAACAATCCTTTTTTTTTTTGTTTTTTTGTAAATACATGCACAAACACTTGCCTCCAACTGCACTTTAACATCACACAGACCTGCATATTCTGTTTCGGATACAGTATGACTTACTGTAATTTGAAAATGAACTGAAATTCACTCTTAAGTGCTGCAATCTTAGGCGGCAGCCAACAGGTAGCCAGAGGTTTTTGTTGCTGCAAGTTGGATATAAATAATGGTTGATGTAGGGTTTAGGTGCACAGCACAGACATCTGGGCTCTAAAAGCCTGTGAAAGTTAGAATTAAAAGTTAGAGATTATATTTGTGTCGTTCAAACGGACGTGTGTCTATGTGGGCCTATTTACCAAGAATATTTAGGGTGTGAGAACTGCCTGGAATGAGAATCGGCTCCTCCAAGGCCACCATGCTGCTGTTCTGGAAAATAGTGGGGTGCTCTCTGCATGTAAAAAAAAACCCCTGCACTTAGTGGGTCTTAGTCAAGCCTTCTTTTCTATCACTCATGAACAAGGTCACCAGGAACAGTTTTTAGGTTCCCTGTTTGTGGTTTGAGATGAACCTTAGTCCTTAGACAGAGCTCTCCACTTACTGCTTTGTGCTTATCCTCTTTTATAGTCATGAACTTTAGGTAGTGACCAAAAGAGGGAGGTCGTAGGTAAAAGTGGCAGCAGAGATGGCTGCTGGACTTGCTCTCCATGACAGGGTGGGAGCCGCAGAACAGAGCAGAACCTCCTTCCTTTGGTATCTGTGGCCATGGACAGAGAAGCCTGGGCTTATCTTCTCAGCCTGTTTCCACTGTGACCTTTATCAGGAAAAAATGTCTCCAGTGCAGAACTGAAGAGGTAACATTTTATTCGGATTAGGATTGGGAAAGCCTTTAAGTTCAACATTTGTCCTCATTATTCCTTTTTGTAAGTATATATTTGTAAGTGACAAAATATATTTGTCACATTTACGGTTACTCGAGGATTGCTGGAAGTGAATATGCAGCACTGTTTCTTGTGCCGATAATCAGTTGTACAATACAGTACTGTGCAAGAGTCTTTTCTTTGATATCTATCTCATGATATCTCTCTTTGCTTGTCAAAACTCAAATTAACGGTTCGTACTACATGCGCATCAGACCAGGTCAGTTTAGCCTTGAGCAACAATAAATCCGATAAGGCATTTGTTTACTTTTGAAGTTCTGTATGCATTACACTCATTGGCTAAAGAAACAACCTTCAAACTCCAAGTCCATGATGGATTCCAGTGTTAACAGCTTCTCTGTGCTGCTTACATTTTTGTTAAAAGTAAAAATCCTTGCTGCTCGAGGCCCAAACAGATTTATCCGATCATTGGATGCCGGAACAAAATTTTTAAGTTTTGCTAACATAATTTTTCTATTCTGACCACTGATCAAATTAAAGCGACAACCTATCAGTCAATATTCTTCTTAGTGCAACAGTTTATCTACAAAGAATGTCAAGTATTGATTAGAAAATCACAATAATATAATGTTCAAATTATAGAGCACCTTCCACACAACTAAAGTTGCTATTTTTTATATTTATTTTATTAAATGTATAGTTTATATACTGTGATTTTCCAGTACCTGATTTAGAGCTTTAGTATGGATATTTGACCCCCCTCACCATTCAGTCCTCTAAACCCCACTATAACAAATCATAAGTTGAAAATGGAACCTGAGAAATCTAATTCTGCAGTGTAGCTGAGTATTAAGTGTCTCTAAATGGGATTTTGCCTCTACCTGCACCTTCCACTTCCTTCCTGACAGTAAGAAGCTACACTTTTGGTTTATACAGTGATCAGCTATGAGATCAATAAGCAGCAGAAAGCATTTTATGTTTTTATACACTTAAGCACTTACAACAAGAAATGACTGGGAAGTAACCGAAGGGAAGAGCATGACACAAGGGCAATGCATTTTCAGACAGATGTTCTGAGGGACGTTCCAAGGAACACCTGCTCCTTCTCTCTGTTTGTTTTTGCTACATTGTCACCCCAGGTTTCTTCCTACTACTTGTCTCCTGTTGTAACTGTTTTGCTGTAAGAACGAATTATAAAATGTTTTTGTTGTCTTAGTAAATGTTTACGTTGGCATCACGTACGTACACGCCCATAAGGACAGAGACGGATCGAGAGTATGAAAGCCATTAAGATCTCATTCAATTCAATTGTATTTGTATAGCGCTTTTTACAATAGACAGTCACAGAGCAGCTTTACATTGATATATAAACAAGTCTCACAAAATGAATTCCCTATAAATTCCCTAATGAGCAAGCCAATGGCGACAGTGGCAAGGAAAAACTCTGAGATTAAGAGGAAGAAACCTTGAGAGGAACCAGACTCAGAAGGTCTCATCACAAAGTATGAATGGGTTTGAAGATCCTACAATGGGGTAGAAAATTTTTCTGTGATATACAATAATATAGTTTAATTGTCAAAATGTTCGTTAATCGAGCCATATCCAGGAGCAAGGTACTTTTATTATTTAAAGCACCTTTACTCCACAGATTTCTTTATACAGACATTTGCACAGTACTGCGTATTGTTATTTAATGGTAATTTGGTCCATAATCACAACAATGTTACTTTAATTTTAAAGAAGGCTTACTCTGTGTGCTGCACCAGCTTTGCCATACACGCTCAATCTTTCACTCTTCTCCAGACATGGCTTCTCACTCACATTCAAATGTATTTCAATACAACCCATGTGGCTCTGTTTGCCTTTAAAAATGTGTTTTAGCCTTTCTCCGAAGTGCCTCCCGCCACATTTAGGAATCATCCAGGGAATATGAAAAGCTTTATTAACAAGAGGTGCTAGAAATCCAGTCATGGATGCCTTAAAATCTTGACATGAATGTATAGGGCTTTCCATGTGTTGCGCTTGTGTGATATGACCTTTACTGCCACCTGGGCCTTGCAGGCTGTTATTACACGAGAGAACTGTACATCCACCAGTGGACGCTGTGGGACGTTTTTAAGGAATGTCTATTACCCGGAGTAAAAATGTAAATGGGTGTTTGTAGAGTGAAGTTAAGAGTGGGAGATTGTAATCTCATATTGTATTCAGTTGCATCACATCATGCCTTCCTGAGAATCTAGTAAAACGGCCATCAATAAGTCCTAAGTATCTGATCAAATGTTAACATCTTTTTAATAACCTATTTTTCTCGGTTATTGTCTTTTTTTTTTTAATTCACTCCGTGTTTTAACACATCTCTTAATATACGGAACCTATTCACTGGGCATGCCATTACAGGAACGGCTATTACAGACCCCCCTCCCGACTGGACTGTTTTTCCTCAGGCACAGCCTGTAAGTGACATCTGACCTGACCGGAAGTCACCTCTGGGACTTGAACCCTTGTCTTTGCCGTGGTGAGTTATAATGTTTCACTGTCGCATCACTCGAGCACCTGTTCACGGTCATGCTTTTTCAAATGCTGTTTGCTCAGAGTCGCTGCAGGATGATCCTGTCAGACATTCGGTCTCCTGTCAGACATAGCCAGTTCCCTGTGGTGGTCAGACACCCTAAACTGCTGCACCACCAGAGCTCCTCTGTCTGCGACATGATAAACTTTTATCACGTCGAGTCATTTTTACTCTCTTTTGCTGGATCGTGGAAAGTCTGTTAAGTACAGGTGGCCCTCCGTTTCCGCGTATCTTGTGTCAGCAGATTCAACAAATTGTAACTTGAAAAAATGTTTGTTTCAGTTTCTAGATACCTGCTGTAGCTTCTTGTGATTTCAAAGATCCTCACTCTTTCTAAAGCGTGCGTCATTTGAGCATTGTTTGCCCCGTTTGTTCACGTGTACAGACTGTCCTTATTCCCTAAACAAACCAGTATTACAGCTACACTACTCACAAACATTAGGGGATATTCAATTGAGATTTCATTTTAAAGGATCCCCTAATTTTTTGAGCAGTATATTTACATAGCATTTACATTGTGTATATATTATTATAAGTTATATAGAGATGATTTAAAGTATATGGGGAAGGGATGCATGGGTTATATTCAAATACTGCACCATTTCATATAAGGGACTTGAGCATCTGCGGACTGGATCCAATCCCCGTGGATACGGAGGGGCATCCGTATTTGTTAAATACTGTATATTTGCAGATGTTTTTGTCATTTCTACTTGTTGACACTCTAATAGCGAAACAAAATATTGTGTGAAAATGTACTGTGATGTTATTTTGCCATTTCGCCTACCCCTTTCGATAAACAAAGGGATTGTTTATTGGTAATTGTCATGTGACTTCCCCCTTAAGAATGTACTGCAAATTATTTAAACAACCCAGAATGTAAGGGATATATACTCACTTGCCACATTATTAGGTACACCTCTTCAACTGTTCCTTACGCGAATGCTATCACACATGAGAAACTTGGTGCGTTAAGGCATGGACTGCGGTAGCCTAGCGGTTAAGGTACTGGACTCTGGACCTGAATGAACCAGATTGTTCTGGGTTCAAATCCCATTTCTGCCAAGCTGCCACAGTTGGGTCCTTAAGCAAGACCCTTAACCCACCATTGCTTGAATTGTAAGACTGTTTGAGTTGTAAGTCGCTCTGGATAAGGGCATCTGCTAAATGCTGTAAATGTAAATGTAATTCTGCAATCACTGTTTGTCTACGGAGAATCCAGAAATGTGTTACAAGTGAGAGTTGCTGAAATAGTTTAATAATTAGAAGGGTTGTCCCCAACTTCCTGAGAGTGGCTGAGATCTTGTGTTGTTGCCCGCTCTAATCGAACCGCTCTCGGTCTTCTCCAGAGCATCCCAATAACATTCTTACTTTAGCATGTTTTGGAATAGAAAAACCTGTAGCCTTTATTAGACCACATTACCTCTTTCCATTACTCCGGAGACCAATCTTTATGCTCTGTAGCAAACTTAAACACTTTTCCCGATTAGTCTCTCTAACAAATGTTTTTCTTATTGCTCTAAGTTGAAATATATTAATTTGTGCAACAACTTAACTTTACGGAACAGCATTTTCGTTGTTTCTTTTCTTGCTTAGATATCTAAGCTTAATTCTTATAATCAAACTAGACTTTTTCTTAATGGACTTTATCAACTATCTGCTAATCATTGCTTGTTTGGTAACTTTTCGCTGAAACCTGATGAACTGTCAGTGTCTCATGCGTACAATTTTTTTTTTTATCTGTACAGGAATAGGGACAAACTCAAAGGCTCTACTGTCTAGCTGTGCTCTTGTGCGCTTCAAAGCCAGGTGCTCATGGTCTAAGTCACTTTTACGACTGCTAGAGCTCAATGCTTTAAGTTTTCTCTTTAAACAGGATGTCTTTACTGCAGATCTCTAGCTTTAACTGAAAAACGTCCTATCTGGTAACCTTCACGCCATTTTTCTTACAGATGTTCTGAAAGTTGACAGCATTGATATAGCAATTTGCCAGGCCCAGAGCTTGCATCATTGAATTTTGAGTTTGATTTTAGCTTTAAATCTTTACATGAAATTTGTTGAAGTGGAAAGTGCTGTCCTGTCAATTTTGCCTGTTTTCTTTCCTCTAATGTAAAGTTGTTGTGAACGTACTAGTTATATAAACATAATACTTTACTGTTAATAATGACGGATTCATTACAGAACCAGTTAAATTAATTGCATTAGCATAGCCAACATGTACAATAATGTGCAAAGACCAAAATTTAAATAGGCTTAACAAAAATGGCAAAATAGAAAATTGCGTGGCAACAGGAATCCATTTTTCAATTCAATTAAATTTTATTTATATAGCACCTTTTGCAACGTAGCATTCTCTTAAAGCTTCACAATATTACACTGTCTTAAAAGGCCAATCCCAAGTTAAGCAAGCCTAGGGCGACAGTGGAAAGGAAAAACTCCCTAAAATGGTAGGAAGAAACCTTGGGAGGACCAAGACCTTAATACCTTAAACGCAGCGTTGAGAAAAAGTACAGATACTATATAAGATATAATTATAATAAAAGTATAGAAGCTGATGTGTTGTGAATTTGCAATGTGAATCCAAACATACATTATACAGTATTAAACTCATTCATTTATCATCGTTTAATCCACGCGGGGTTGTGGGCCAGCCGGTGCCCACCCAGCAACTCTGGGCACAAGGGCAGGAACAACCCTAGATTGGACACCAATTCATCGTAGGGCACACACACAACACACACTAACCTAACACACATGTGTTTGGACTGTGGGAGGAAACCGGAGTACCCGGAGTAAACACGGGGAGGACCCTGGCCGCTCCACACTGGGATTGAACCCGGGACCTTCTTGCTCCTTTACAGCAGCGATTGCATTATATGGTTCTGGTAGCAGGTCTACAGGCGGGACTTAGAAGAATTTTGAGCTGCTAAATCAATTTTAGGCCAACACAACTTAAAGAGTTAGAGTTAAGAACATACTCATTTTAACCAGCTAAGTTTCCTTATCTTTGTGTTTATACTTTTTTACAGTTAGTACTTCATTTAGTCGTAGTCTTATCTTTTTGATGCTGGACAGCCTCGAAGGAGAGCCAGTACCTAACCAGTAGCACAGGGTGCAAGACACTAACAACCCCAGACATGCCACCAAGCCACTGTAGGACACACACACACACACTCATACACACGTTCACAGACTAGGGCCACTTTAGCATAATCGATAAACCTAAAGAACAACTGTGGGAGGAAACTGTGGGATCGAACCTTGGACCTTCTCGCTGTGAGGTGACAGCACTGAGAGATGAGCCACCATGCAGTTTGCAGTTTACAGTCCAAGGCTTAATGTGGTGCCAGATTCTGATAGAACAAGACCCGATTCCTGGCACTGATGTACAGTGTTATATGTAAACCAAAATTATTAATAAGTTAAAAAATGTCATCGATGGTAACTGCTGTTCTAGCATAATTAGATCATCAGTCAGCTTTTGCCTTGCTCACATGTCAGGAGTGCTACTGGATGGCGGCATTTGTAAATTCTGAAAAAAGAGCCAAATGATAATTAGATAAAAGTTAGTTAGTCAGTGAATATGGATGAATATAGATCTTCTTCTTTTGAGTCTGTAATTTTACGTATCATTACCTTTTCTCTCCTTCTTTGACAAATTAAGTGCTGACTGTGCCGATATTGTACATGGTAGAGAGAAGAAGAGACATGGCAGTGCACAATGGATAACGCTCTCGGTGGATAGTGTGCAAATACTTGTCCATGGTAATTAGAAATGTAGTATAGGTACCGATTTTAAAAAGAGTATTTGTTTGGGTACCTGAAAAAAGGTAAAATATAATGATTTCTATTTTGTGTTTTCGATATTTTTTACTCCATGTGCACATATGGCATGCTACGGAAAATCTGTCCCATGTGCTTTCTTGGTGTCTTATAAAGCATGAGCGGTCATAATTACAGAGTAAGGGCTCACTTGAGTGTGCTTGTGTGTGTGCGAGAGTGTGTGTGTGTGTGTGAACGCTTGTGTTTTTGTGGCCACCTAGTCGACAGCACATCCCCTTCAAAAGGTGCTTACTGATAACACAAGCGGAGGATAAGAGTGCTGACTTGCTGATGTAGATAATCGCACTCATTTTTTTTAAGCTGTCGCAATTTTTTTTGCTTCGCTATGCTTTCTTTCTCATTCCTCTCTCTTTCTCTCTCTCTCTCTCTCTCTCTCTCTCTCTCACACCAATCCACTCCATCCACTGTTCCCTTCCCCTATTATGGGGTTCAGGGATGCAGCATTAGACAGATGGTAGAGAGCAGAGGTTAGAAGTGGAGGTGTTGCTGTTTATTCTTGTGCATTTGTGTGTGTGTGTGTGTGTGTGTGTGTGTGTGATCCCTCAGGTAGCGGTCTGCACAGATCAGTTTGCTCCTTCATCGCTGAGGTAGCACATGCCACAACGTCGGGTTCCCATCACCCGACGGGGCTACCCAAGGCCTGTGACATCTCTGAATCATCTCCACCTCAGACATCGACAGCCTCTCATCATCGTATGTGTGTGTGTGTGTGTGTGTGTGTGTGTGTGTACTGGGGGTGGAAGCAGCTCTGCACCCCATGGGGCCCATCACTCCCCTTCAGAGTCACTGGAGTGGAGAGCCCGCGGCATGTTCCTCTCTGTATCTCTGGCCTCTCTATGTGATGGTGTTCTGCTCCGCGTCCACCTCTGCATAGCGGGACAGTCCACCGTCTGAACCAGATCAGCACAGACAGCTGTCCATCGGCAGCCAGAGAACTGCACCGCTCAGAGCTTCTGGGCAGGAACATGAATAGCACCCTCCTGTCATGGTGAATCACTCACACATCCCACAGATGCGCTCATCATCATGTCTGTACACTCTCACAGAACGCTAAAATATCTTTTGACTGAGTCTTAAATAGATGCTTGTTCGAACCAGACAATAGGAGACGGTGCTATAATGACAGGTTTGTTTTCTTTTAAATGGCAGTGTGACATAAGAACTTAAGAATGCCCTCTTATTATGCTATTTGGCCATAGCTGGTGATTTGAGGCACAGCTATTGAATCTTATCTGAGCTATTAAGCTGTTAGACTTTCTCACTTCATATTTATTATGATTTATCCTGATTTTGCACCACAGATTAAATAACCTGGTGAACTTCAATTTCAACCAAATTCTTGCATTCCTGATCAACAGAGCTACTGCTTTGGCCACGGTGTCCTGAAGGGGCAGGGCTTTGTTTAGTAGTACAGGTACTTACTGGTTTACAATTCAATTCAATTCAATTTTATTTCTATAGCGCTTTTTACAATGGAGCATTATCTCAGAGCAGCTTTACAATATTACATTATATTAAAAGGCCAATCCCAAGTTGAGCAAGCCTAGGGCGACAGTGGCAAGGAAAAACTCCCTGAAAGTGATAGGAAGAAACCTTGGGAGGACCAAGACCCAACAGGGGACCCGACGTCCATGGGTGGCCTAGATGGTAATTAAATAAATATTTAAAAGTATATTAAATTATAGCAAAATTAGGTAAATCATTTAAATCAATAACAAATTTAAATTAGTAATAAAATAAATAACAACTAGATTATAAAATGAGTCCTCAGTGGGAGGTCCTTGGAGGCACATTGTCTCCTAATATCCAACTGATTTACATTACCGGTTTACATTATCCGACTTCTGATAATAAACATACAGTAGAAATCATACTTACACCAATGGATTATCTTGTAAAAGTTTTGCTTGTTGTTACATGATGTCTTACTATCATCCCATCGTCTGTTGCCCTGTCTGATGTATGAGTTTGGGAGTGGCTATGGCTATGGATTATTGTGCTTTATCTAGTCCTATATTTAGTTATTTCTTGCATCGTGTGTTTAGGTTATTATATACCCAGTCGTGGGACTGTGGTGGCCTAGTGGTTAAGGTACTGGACAATGGACCAGGAGGTCCAGCGTTCAAATCCCACCTCTGCCACAGTTGGGTCCCTGAGTAAGGCCCTTATCCCACAATTGTTTGGATTGTTAGACTGTATTAATTGTAAGTCACTCTGGATAAGGACGTCTGCTAAATAAGATCAAATGTACTATAAACGAATAGCGCTGTGTTTTTCGTTTCTGTTTGCTTTTTAAGTTTATATTCTGTTTATTCTTTATTTAAGTTTTAGTGGCGACTGCACTTTGTAGTTCTACAATTACTGTACAAAAATTGTAATCTATTATCTATATGTTTCTCTATATATTGTTCATCTTTATTACTCTGTTGCCCAAGGGTCAGGTCCATCACAGATCAGGTACTAATTAGGAGTTGGATCATTCTCAGCACTGTGGTGACACTGATGTGGTGGTGAGTGTTGAGCTGGTACAAATGGATCAGACGCAGCAGTGCTGCTGGAGTTTTAAAGCACTGTCCTCGCACTGTGCACATAGAGATATTTACCTTATTGCTCCTCCTTGTAGAACGTGGATGCTGGTGGATACATTTGCTCCCTATACCCGTAAAGCTCTTATAAGTTTGTTTGGTTGTGCCCCAAGTTGTGCCTAAGGCAGCACAGTAGAGACACAAAAAGCTGGAGTATTGCCTTAAGGCCTAGTCGAATTGAACACAATAGGGCTGCTGCTGCTGCGTCAATTATGGTAGATTGATATTAATTAAAAGCAATTAACTCCCTGCCTTTAATAATTCAGAGGCATTGTTTGTTGAATGCAAGCTGACTTTTAATAATGAACCCACGGAGCAGTGCTAAGCATCGGCTCATTTGTATTCGGTTAGCAGTCCTGTACTAACGTAGGGTGAGATTTAGCGGTGCCGCTCAACCATTTATTAGCTTGAAGGCTCAGACTTCAAAGAGACCCTCTTATTGGGAAATAAATGCACCTGGGAAGACACGAGGGCCGTCTCAAACCCTGCCACATGCTTCACGGCTCCTCCAGCCTTTTGTGTTGTGGTTTTAAGTGGACTGTGTGGCAATTTCAGAGATACGGCCAGACTGGGGAAATTCAGTGCAACACCTTGTCTCTTTAGCACTGTATATTGCTCCGAATTTCTCTCTAACTCTCTGCTTTTCTTTGTTGGATCAAAATGAGCCCCTAAAGAAAAACTGTCAGTCTGTGGATTTGGCTTGGCACGTCTCCCTCCACATGCCAACTGTTTCTAATCACGGTGACATAAAATTCTCATCCGTGTTTCGCCCAAATTCCCTTTTAGACTGAGAAGATTCATATATTTCTGTATTTTTTAAATAAATCTAGAGGGATTTGAGGGTGGCATCGAATGAGTGTCGGCACGCTCCGGCGGCCACAGAGAGGCACATTGTGCCCACGCAGGGAGGATTTAATTGAGTTTTGCACGAGTTCAGTCAGGCCTCCTGCGGAAAAACTTGGCTTTTCTGTAACTTTCTGTCAGAAAATAAATCTAAATAAGATAGCATCTGCAGCATCCTTGTATAGCTGCATAAAACGATATAATTATAATTGCATGCTTTATATCTCTTCTAAACACAGCAATTACACATAATGAGGTTGGAAAAAGGTATGTGAACCATGAAATTATGTTGTAAGCTCTAAACATTTATGCTCTGTCCACCATGCTTCACAGCTGGGATGGTATTTATAGCAAAAAGCAATAAACGTTATCCAGTGGGATATACAGTATAGTGCAAAAGTGTTGGACGGTGTTAGTTTTGTTGTTGTAACCATAGTATAATGGTCATATATAACATGTTGTTAAGTACTGGATATTAGCTTTTTTAATTTAGACTCATCATTCTAAAATTTCTTTTTTACTCTGATCTTCATTCCAAAATTTGTGAGCTTTAACATATCTTAGCCTTATAACCCTGTTCCTCTTCTGCAAAATTGAAATCTTAGATGGACCATTTCTCCTATCAAGATCAAGGTCCTTTCTGTGTGGAGTCTGCATGTCCTCCCCATGTCTGCGTGGGTTTTCTCCGAGTACTCCGGTTTCCTCTCACAGTCCAAAGACATGTGTGTTCGGTTAATTGATTACTCTAAATTGGCATTAACTTGTGTGTGTATATGTATATATATGACTAGTCTTGAGATAAACTTGTGTATGGATATAACCATGTGTGTGTCGCTAAGATGGCCACTGATGCCGATAGCGACGCTAAAGAAGCCAAATAAACGAACAAACAAACAAAGTGGACTGTAAAAAAGTCCAAAAAATCACAACCCTCCCATTAGTAGTTCAACCACTAATAAATAAGAAATGTCTAAGCATGTGTGTCTTATTTCTAAACACTCATTCAATAAACAGGCCATTTGTGTACAAATCTACTTTTAGGCTCTTCTTAAAGGGGTTTTTGGTCATGGTTCAAATGAACAAAGCTTTTCTAAGAACAGCATTCATTTTTCAGTGAAAAGTCTGATTGAAGAAAATCAGGCCATATTTTATGAGTCAATCAACAATATGACTAAAAGGGTTTACAAACATTGTATCTGAAAGCAATACTGCGGCTACAGAGTGGGTACCTACCCGTGATCTTGACCTATACCAGCAAAAACACAGGGATTAAGCCTGCAGCCAGATGGGTATCATTATCCCACCACAGCTAAGAGATTAAGCCCTTAAACCCCAACAGTTGATCACAAATCATTAGAAAGCTGAACAAACAACCCTAAGCAAATGAAATCTGATCAACCTCCCTTTTTTGTTGCACCAAACCAGTTAGACTGTGATATCACTAAATGTTAACCGATAATAAACAGACATTAATGCTTGCTTTTGAAAAACTTATTTTGGGCAGAAACGGTTGGGCGTCTCGGCAAATGATCCACTTTGTAAGGTCTTGTTAATGGTTTATTCAACTGAACATACATGAATAAGAGAAGCTAACATGGAAAAAAAGGCAAAATCATTTGCGTTATGTAGTGGTAGATCCGAAAATCATATCCCTTTTCAGGACCCCTCCCTCAGACTGCATCTTGATAGTCGTACCCCAGATCATTCATTAGTATAATTATAACAATAAGAGAAAAGACTAATTTCACCATTGATGGTGGACAACTGCTGTCTAATGGAATCAATTATTAACAACAAAGCGACAAGAAAAACAGATAAAAATGACAACGAAACACGACACAGAGTAGCTCTTGGCTGAAGGCAGGATGAAGACACTTTCCAAATGAAATAACGTCTCTGAAAACAAAGATCTGAAGTTCGGGTGATGATGAAAACATTTTCGAATGTGAAAACTGAACAATAAAAAGTGTCACAGAAAAATATTGAATTCTTTGAAAATTTGCCAGCAATGAATAAAAAAATCACTAAATCACTAAATGACTGAAAAACCAGACAGAATACAGAAAATTCTGGAAAGCACAATCCATATGTTTATCGTGGAGCTTAATAATGGTGATGGTTTATTAAAATTTATGTTAACATGTCATTATTTAAGTTTACACTTAACATTTAAAGTATAAATATCTATTTGATTGGGGTTACACCACTGCCCTTACACTTTCGAGGTTTAAAACAAAGCACAAGTGATTCCAGTGGGTTTTTAAAGATACATAACTGGGAAAACCCCCGGTTCCTAACTCTGAGATCAGACTATCGATCTAATGCTGCACAGCTGACAGTGTGAGACAGCTGCTCTTTACATCCTGCGGTATACATAGCAAGGAATGACAGTTATTTCACAGATGACATTCCTCTCATTAGGTACCAGCAGTATGAATTATACAATACTGACTGTTTTATAAGCTGCAAAAACAAAGTAATTTCATTTTTCATTTAGTGTTCATGGCTGATGCAGCTTGGTTTGTGATTAAGACAGAAGTGTAGCTGCTGTTAAGACACTTTTTGATCTTCAGTGCTATTTAAACAGATTGTAAACATGCATAGCTTGCATAACTGCCTTATCCAAAATTAGATGAGTCCACATTCTCAGATGTGGCCCTCCTCCCTGTGGAAATCATGAGTTTTAAGCCTTGTTAGCGCTTAAGAATCTCTTCTTTTTACTCAGTGTAATCACACAGCTAGAAACAAGACCAGGGGTGTCCAAACTAGTGAGCATTTCTCTATAAATAGATTTTAATCAATGTTTAGTGGTTATTTGGAATACCTCTTAGTGTTAGTGTTATTTTAAACTTTTATTCATTATATTTATAGATATTTGATCGTTTTCTTTTGTTGTTTAGGAATTGTTTAGGCATTAACCCCTATAAACTACAAGTTTTTTTAATGGTGACCCTGCTATGGGAGATGATATCAGATGGAACGATCAGCCATGCCAAAGATGCTCCCTCTCCCATCTCTTCATAGACTTAATACATTTA
>JAUZSU010136014.1:0-16081 GCA_034780255.1 Parotocinclus maculicauda | reverse complement strand
CTTCGAACCAACAAGTAAGACCTCAGTTTTATCTGAATTTAGTAAAAGAAAGTTACATCCCCTCACACATTGTCAACCCATTTATTTAAAGTACATGACTCACATTTCACCTTTAAATTGCAGAAGTTCACACGATTTTTTGCTATTTACAGTAATGTAATATCATGTTATATTCCTCAGTAAATAATGTACGTTGCAGCATAAGTAGTTGGTCAAATTAAAAAAAAGGTTTAGTATGCGTGTTTACTGCTGTAAATATTATTTAAGTCAAATCTAATTTATTTTAGCACTTTTCATGATGGATGAATGTTTTGAAGCAGCTTTACAGTATTATATTATTTTAAAAGGCTAATCCCAAATTGAGCAAGCCTAGGGCAACAGTGGAAAAAAAAAAAACTTCCTGAATGTAGAAGGAAGAAACCTTGGGAGCACCGAGACTTAAAAAGGGACCCATCCTCCATGGGTGGCCTAGATGTTAACTGAAATAGTTAAGTTTTATATTAATAGTAAAGATTAAGTAATTAAATTTAATACTTTGACATTGTTGTTTACATGTTTTCATTTATGTTCGTGAAAATCAATTTACTTTGCAATAATTGTGTGCATAAAAAGGAACTACGTGTTGTGCACTGGCACTTTTACTACATAAATATAGACGTTAAAAAATAAACGTTTGTCCTCAACATAATACATATACCTAGAAGTGCCGAGCGCCCATCATTCGATCACTGTGACTTTCTACTAGAACTTATACTTTGAGTTTAGCTACTTAAAGGTTTAAAGTGATTAAAAAAGTGATAATGGACTGCTTATTATGTATTCAAGCTGACCCATTCCCTTTTGGTTTGTTGCAGCCAGCCAGGTATGATTGTTAATGTAAACATTGAATTGTATGCATTTATATTTTGGTTCTACATGATTTAGTGATCATTATTGTGTGTTTGTAACTGAATAACCACATTGCTGTGTTCTTCATAGAAAGAAATAACTATGATAAGTAACCTATGATATCTCTGATGCATTTGCACTCAGTGGTTTTGTAAAAATACTTAGATTTACATTATAGTAACATAAGAGTATGTAGTTATGGTGATGTCCTGTTTCATACAACTGCGAGTTTGTTTAATGGTGCATACCTGCATAATATCCGAGTCATTTGCTTAAGTGAGGTTTTTTTATCTGCTCTTTATCTGATGATGCTACGCCTAAATCTTATTTGCCATCTTTGAAAACCTTTATCAGTTGAAAAGCTTAGCATGTCCGTTACGTAACACTGAATAATATGATATTACAAATCTAAAATATGTACGTTTAGCAGATGCCTTATCCAAAGTAACAAACAACTAATGTACAACTTACAAACCAAGCAGTTGTGTGATAAGGTCTTGGCAGTGCTGGGCATTTGAACTCAGGAGCTTTTGGTCTGTAATGCAGGACCTTAACTGCTGCACCACCACAGTCAATCAATATATGTAGCTGTAGCAAATATGTATTAACCACTCAACTGTTTCACTACATTCATTTTTAAAAATCCTGCACTTCTGAGTATATGCCAAATTAAGTGGCCAAAGCTGTACATATGGGGGAAGATTCATTTTGTCTATCAGCAGCTGAGACACCATTACTGCCATAGCTGTGTGGTACTGTGGCCCATCTGCTGCTGTTGATGGTTTTGGCATTAGCTCCAGCGCTGGGGCTTCAAGTGCCTGAGCATACTATTTGCTAATACATCCTGATATGAGACTAGAGCAGGGTGGGGGCATGGTGTCAGAACTGACCTAATTCCCCTGCAAGGCAGGGGCTGTGACTGACAGTGAAAAGTGAAACTGTGGTGTAAGGGGAATAAGGGGATGTAGTCTGTGTTTTGACTGGATACTTGATATTTTTGGATGGAGGCTCTGACTATTGCATTGTTTTTTTATGCGTTACATCACACAACATGAATCATCAGCTGAAGTATGAAAGCACGCACCTTTTAGCAACACGTTGTAACATCATTGTAAGAACTAAAGAAAACTATTGTTGATATCCTGGGAAGCTTTAGTGTAAAAGAGCAGTACAAAATAAGCAAGCTTGGTCTCAACATGACAGATTTCCAGTTTGAGATGGCTTCTGGTTCACAGTGGTTAAAACATGCTCAATGACAAATTTATCAAGTACAAATGTTATACCTGTTTGCGATGTTGAGAGAAAACTAAAATTTTATTATAAGATTTCCAGCCTAGCTTGCAAACTGTTGTTTATACAAAGCCAAACCATATATGAGTTAATGAGAAAGATCGGTCTCTGGTAATTTAATTAAATTATTTACATTGTGAGGCTGGTAGTAACTGTTTATTTGTCACTCATTTGTGGCTTTGGTCATGAA
Organism: Parotocinclus maculicauda; assembly: GCA_034780255.1. NCBI lineage: Eukaryota > Metazoa > Chordata > Actinopteri > Siluriformes > Loricariidae > Parotocinclus > Parotocinclus maculicauda. Next base: position 13,713 of record JAUZSU010136014.1, on the reverse strand, counting down.
TTGTTTCTCGATTTTAATCTGCAAAGCAATCACCTTGTGCACCTATAATAGCACACTGCATGTGCTACCAATGTACACATTCCATAGTTTATTTAGATATTATAATAGTTAATACATATCACATTGACCAAATGTTTGAGGCACTCACCGCAAGGCTACCATACTCAAACCCGACTGGATCCCAAACATAACCTGGATTCGACGTTAAAGATGATACGACTCCAGCCCACAGCAGACTGTACCACTGCAAATGAACTAGATGGTGGTTGCCTGTCAATGGCAGTACATGTAATGGCACTGTGACAACACATTTCATTTTGCTAAGTACCTGGAAATGGCCAGTGCAGAAACAGGGTGTGTAGTGAAGGTGCCAACGAAACTGTGGGAGCTGCTCATGCTTGATGGAGGATCAAATGATCCTCTCTACTGGTGGTCTGTCTGACACTGCCTGTTTCATGTTCACATGTCCTCACGGAATCACTGCTCCTGACATCTCTTAACAGCTATGCCTAGATGTAGGAAAAATTGTCAAACTGACCATCCTGCTTCTCTCAGTCCAGTGACCCCTTCTCAAAATCTCCCCAGGAAATATCTAACTTTCAACAATATCTCACCAAGAGTAGCATCTAAGAATCTTCTTATTAAGCAGTGGGGAAGCAGTTTTATGCCCTCTTGTGGCAAAACCCATTGTCTAATCAGACCACACCTGTAATTATTTATGTATCTGCCTAAGACCTAACTACATGCTCGGATTTGCAGCAATCTGACCTATTTATCTGGGTGTTTTTTTAAAAAAATTTGTCAGTGAGTATATACGAACCCTGTAGAGCCAACAGCATTGGGGGTGAAGTATTCTCATTTCAGCTATTTCAGGACATGGTCATTAAAGTGTTGGTATGCATGCTGGATGGCCAGACTTGTTTGAGCTGATAAAAAGGCAACAGTAACTTAAAATCATTACAACTGAAGAGCATTTCTTCACAACACATCAAACTTTAAAGGAGGTTGGCCACAGCAGCAGATGACCACACCGGGTTATATTCCTGTCAGTTAGGAACAGGCAATTGAAGATACAGTTCACATGGAAAATGAAATACTGGAAAATGTTGCCTGGGGAGATTTGCCTCATTTTTCTTGGCACACTTTAGACTCCTTTATATCTCTGGAGCTTTGTTTAAACATGAAATCCTATCTGAGTATTATTGCTGATCGGGTCCATCCCTTTATGATGACACTGTACCCATCTACTATGAGACATGTTACAAAGTTTATTCATCTGGTTTCTTGAACATGACAATGATTCACTTAGGGCAGATCTGAAAACAAAAGAGGGCCCTGTATTAGCAAGGTGTGTATAATGAAGTGGCTAATGAGTGTATGCATGTCTGTTATCTGTTATCTGAAGTGCATGAATAAACATGGAACACAGCGTGACACAAATGGATATGGGTCTGACTCCTTATTTTTGTTTACATATGTAGTGCAAATCATGTCGTATGTTTGTTTGTGTATTTGGCATCAGCATATCCAGATGCTATTAATGAAAAGGTACATTGTCTATTAGCAATATGGAGAAGCTACAGTCCATTAAAGGAACTGAGTACAATTCATTCTGAAACTTTTCCAATGTGATTAGTATTATAAACTAGTGAATTCTTCTAGAAAATCATGTCTGCAGGAAAATGTGGCATTAAATTTTTATAGCCAACTCTCACGACTAGCTAAATAGAGCTGAGGAGAGCATGGATACTTAGCCACAGTGGCAGCTAAGTGAATGGAATTTAATTTTGTGTGTATGAAATACGCAGTGCATATCGAAAATTGCTGTCTGTGTGTGTGTATTACAAAATAGTTTTTTTCACTCCAGTTTTTCATGGGTAAACTTTGCATAACTATCTGAGTAAAAATGAGAGGACAGCTTAAGACATTATTAAGCTTATTAAGGCATATCTCTGTACATTTCTTTGTATACGAGCCTGTTTTGATGTTTTTGAAGGTGTACTTCATCTCTGTGATGTAAAGCATTATATTCAGTGTTTGTATTAGCAGGTGAAATCATTTTTCCAAATGGTTCGGTGTGGGTAAGATCAAAAGGAGGAATATGTTGCCGGGGGGGTGCAGGCAAGAGCATTGCATGCTGATTGTTAGCTTTACAATTTGGTTGGTGATTGTTTTGAGGGGGTGGAATATAATTGAGGGTTTTGTGGCCTGGCCAACAAGAAAAGTTGGCACCCTTGAAAGCGTGACGTGCAGTCTTTCAAGTGCCGTTCTAATTTCAGAGCTGCGGGAAAGAGTAGTGAAAAGCAAGAGAAGAAAATCAGTGCAACATTGTTATGTGCTGCCTTCATAGATTTTGTACTGGTATAGAGTGTGTGTGTGTGTGTGTGTTTGTGTGTGTGGTTGGGGGTATAGTATATTAAACGTTGGCTTCGTGTTTAATGACACCACAACACTATCAAGTTGTGCTTTCTAATAGCACAGTAAAGATAACTGATAAAATAATATAAAAATATGTCCCCAAGCCCCAACACAGTGGTTCTTCAGTTGCACTTGCACGTTATCAATCACACACAATGTAGAACCAATATATAAACGCACTCAATAGAATATAAACATAGAAAATACAACTCTGCAATCACTGTTTACACAACAAGAAACTTGAAACTTTCTAGAACAGGCAATGTGATATCACGTTTTAAAGATTTTAAGTAGGCAAATCTTCCTGCTAGAAAGTCACAATGGTAAAAATGACTGTTGCCTGGCTCTTCTAGGTATATGTGAGCTAAGCCGTCAGTGTTTGTAGTGTTAAGCAGAGAACAAACTTTTTCCATTCATGTTTCTTCTAGAGGGTGGCACTTACAAAAAAGAATCTTGTTTAAACCCTTTTTAACATCAAGGTGATTAGTGTCAAGAATGTGATCCCACCAGGCATTTTCTGCAGTGTATTATGTGGATGATTTTGTGCAGTGGCTACAAGGGGAAGAGCATGGGCATTATAACACAACAACTACATATTAGCAAAATGTACCAGTGGTCTGTCATAAATGGCTTCAAAAATAAGGAAAACAAAGAGACACCTACACGGATGTACGTTGCCCTTGTCAGATCAAAACCTATGGAAACACTGTTTATGTGGCAGCCTGAAGACCATATCTACAGTCAGGGTATTCGGCTAGGCATTTCAAAATTCTCCTGCTCAAAGTCTATATAAGGAAGCTGGTGAACCTTCACTTGAATACAGATGATTAAAACCAGACCTGCAATTATAATACAATCAATCTTAGGAACCCCAGCTTTCTCCCTCTTAAATTGTACATTTTATGACGCTAGGCCAAACATTATCAAGCCATTTGGACTATGGGTAGAGTCACAACTGAGATGGGACTGGACCTAAAATCCAGAAAAAAGTACCCCAAAACCACCTACCCTAGAAACTCAAAAAACATAATCATAGACTTATCCCAAGTACAAAAATTATTGACACATCCAAACACCGGAAGTTCCTTCACACCAGTGCAGGTCTCCCACTACATTTTCCAATGTACACAGATGGCTCCAAGTCAAACACCCATGTGTGACCAGCAGTGGTAGCTGGAGAACAGTCCAAAGGAGTTTTAAGGAACAGGTCACTATTTTTTGCCGAGGCATGTACTTTGCTATGGGCCCTGGAACACAACGGCAACAAGTCTTTATTTTTTCTGACTCCAAATCTTGTCTGCAGGCCCTAGAGGCCCTTTAGTCAAATCACCCTGCTATCACAAAGGTGCTCGAAACATACAAACTTAGAGCTGGGCTGTGATGTAGTCTACTACTTGGTCCCAGGCCAGTGTGGAATTTAAGGAAACAAAAGAGCAGATCACGCAGCAAAGAATACCGCTGGGATGTTTACTTACAGAGGCAAGACCCATTAATAGACATAAAACCTTTGCTGACCCCCTATGTTATGAGCAGGTGGCAAACAAATAAGCAATAAACTGCATGAGGCCAATCCCACTATAGGCCACAAAGCAACAACATATCAGGAGAATCTGGGAACCAAGATATAATTCCAACATTCTTCTTTGGGCATACTCAAATGACTGAGCTACCATAACTGCTTCTGCCAGGAATATGGCCAGTGAGATGTCTTGGTAAATCACATTTCCTTACCTTACCTTGAGGGTGACATAGTGGTGCAGTGGTTAGCACTTCCCACTTCACAGATCCAGGGATGTTTGGCCACTGTCCTGGGCTCCGAGCATTTGGAGTTTGCATTTTCTCCCTGTGTCTGGATGGGTTTCTTCAGGTACTCCAGAAAATAAATGAAATAAAAAAATACAAAAGCATAAAAGTATAACAAATACTATTTATGGAAGAAAAAGCCTAAATAGTTCTAGGTCTACATTAGTAAACAAACTATGAACCACAATACTAAAATTACATACACAAACTGCTTTCTCCACGTGACACGAGAAATGAGAAACGTTTTACAGTGCTTACACAAATCTGTGCATGGCTTGTATGCGTTTTCACACTGCACTAAACATTGTGCCACAAAACGTCTCTTCTGTCAGTCAGAAAAGCTTTTCCACCCAATTCCTTCCCTTCCAGATTCTTGACAAATAGCCCTCAGGTGGAGATATGACAGCACTGTAAACCGCTCTTGCACTCCCTGAAACAATATGACGGCTGGTTAATTTTGTTCAAACACTTTTTTTTATGCTTTTTTCCCCATGCTGGCCCGGTGTGGCTCATGGGATTGGCACATTTTAGCAAATTGTCAAACATGGATCTGGGCATCTGAGATTGGAAACAGATGAGTGTGTCTGGGACTCTTTTAAAATTATGCCACAGCTGTACACAAATTTATTTTTGGATTTTTCCTCCATTTCATCATGCCTAATGAGTTTAAATTCATTTCTGTCTTATAGTCAAAAGACGTTTCTGTCTAACTACACCTTGTTTACACACTAAACTACTTACTTTAAGTGTAACTGCCCTATAAATACATAAAATATTATATTAAAGTTTTTTACGACATGTTTTGTGTATCAGACTTTAAGCCTTCAACAGCAATATGTAATGGCAAAACTAATGTCTAGGGTGGAAGTGTGCTAATTAGTAGTTTGCTTACGTTTGTAAAATACCATGAGGTTTTATTCTTTATTTGGTCAACGAATTACCTAAAGGAAACACAGCAGACACAAAACAAATGTGGCTCCACACAGGCAGCATGAACCACTGTGCCACCATGCTGCCCATATTAGATGTAATTTACACCAAAATTTCTGGTCTGTGCAAAAACTTGGGCACCTTTCCAGATGATCCATTAGAGTGTGACTCAGACCTTAATTGACTTGTTAATGGTTTATTATTATGTGGAGGAATTATATAGTGTATTTGCATCGGTGAATAAAACACATGACTTTCGAATAAGACTGCTATCTCCTTTATCTGTCTACCACTCACAGACTTGTTACACATCGTGTTAAAGCTGTTGCCTTGCTTAGGCTGTTCAGAATTAGATTTTAAAATGTGTTTTAAATTCTCTCTGGCCCTCTCGTTTTCAATTTCTGCTGGAGAGTCCTTGTGTTTGATGCAGGACTCTACCTGAACCTATTACATTTCAACTTGTAGATTAACAGATCCTTCTGGAGATGATGCACATTAGCATGATGCTGGCGTCCTATTTTAGCACAGACTCGGCACACAACGTGCCCAGACATTTGAAATGCGATACATGTATTATATCACAGTGGTAGTCTGAATATTTCGTTTTCACTCATTGTTGACTGTGAACTGCCAGGAAACTGCCAGTTAACAAAAACATCATATACTAGCAAGTTGCCCCCTCAGTGAGATTGAAAGTTTCTGACATGTCTGGGTTTTGTGGAGAAATTGTGTTTTATTAGTAGAAATCGTAACTCTTGAAGCGAAAGTGACATGAGAGATTCAGTGAAACATTTAAAAGGACCGAGTGCCAGTTCATTGCGGGGCATGACAGAGGTAATTGTTGCATCGCAGAGGGTTGATTTCCTTTGTAGCCACTGCACAGGCACTTGCTTTACATTTATAAAATTGCCGAAATGTGTTTTTGATTTGTATTTTTAATTATTTTATTATTATTTTTGCATCTGATCTGCAACATTTTGCAGTAGGGCAACGTTATATAATCGGTATCCATATGTACACCGTGTGTGTGTAGGGAGATTTTGTGTGACTGATTAGAATGCAGTATGTCCCTGAGCTGACACTGACTGGTCTTGTTATACTGCATGTGTGTATTTATCACCCGCTTAAGTGCCCTCGAGCACTGTCTTCATCGCCATAACTCTGCCTAATGGAAACCAAAGGTACAGCCAAGTGAGCTGGGTCACTGCATCTTCCCACTAATGCACCATCAATGGGTGCTGAACGCAGGGTCGATGGGGCACACACACTCATGCTGAATCAAACGTATAGCCCTGACCTCTTCAATACCCACGTATGCACGCGCACATGCAAGCTCCTTCTGCTACATGATACCTGGTTACCTAATAAGTTTATTATTGAACCACACTTAATTACAAACACATAGTCGATCTAAACTACTGCTGTAATGTCTATATTTTAGGACTCCCTCCACACTGCCTGAACCAGGAACCCACTATAATGACGATGGCAATTAGTTAATTAACAGAAATAGGAATTGTTTTCTGAACGACTTCCTACCTTTGCCTACAAACCTCTGCTTAATTTGGTTGACTGCTTAATTATAAGTTAATGGTTGTTCATTTTATACTGTGGTAATTAGCACTTGCCTTGTGATAGTAGGAAATAAGACCATTTTAAGCCTGCTTCGACTGGGGGTGCATTATAATCATGTGATACACAAGGGGGGTCTGGTTTGCTCTAGTGGGTATAATTAATTATTTTTCCAACCCTCTTCTTCCATGCCTGCTATCACCCAAAGATAATGTTGGTATCCAGAGAGAGGGGATGTGTTTGCTGCACTCCTGTTTGTCCTGACCACAATCAGGGGCAGTAGATTGTTTGGGGATCAGAAATCGATGCATCATTAAGCTGTTCCTCTGTGCGCATGCACGCATGAAGAAGAACGATCGGTGGTTAACCAATCCAAAAGGACTACTGTACAGATTAATTTTGTAGCCAGTGTATCTAAATGAAAATAAGGACAGTAAAGATTAAATAGAATATGGACTTGCTGTGTTTATTATAAAACAATATTTTTTAACTTTACCCTCTAAAGCCCTCTGCACGTGAGCAAAAGTCTGACGCATTATTCATGAAGCTACTTGGTGCTAAGGATGAAATACTTTTAGACGGATTAGGAGTTCTCTTACACAGAGGAGGATATGGCGAAAAGATGACGAGGCAGAAGAAATGTCCTCCAACCACTGAATAACAGCGAGTTAATCAAACGCTACTGATTAAATTGCAGGAATATTGTTTGTGGTTGACTTTATTAGAAATGATCATGCTTTCACATCTCCTACTCAGTGCAACAATGCTGTAATGCCTTAAATAAATATTATATACAAACCAACTCACCAAACACAGTAGTAATGGAAAGGAGCAGAACATTTTCTCCAGTTCAAAGATTAATTAGCCTGCAAAAAAACAAGCATGCTAAATAAACTGTAAGTAGTATCAAGTAAATAAACGTGTGTCTTCATAGCAGGACACATGCACACACTGTGAGATGCCAGTTGGATGTCTTTGGAATATGTATGGGAACTGGACTGCCTGGAGAAAGATCACACACTGGGAGAACATAAACACGCTCTTGGGTGTATGGAGGTGTGAGGTGATCAGCAGATAATGTTAATGCAGAAAATATACCGCTCATAAAAATTAGGGGATACTTCAAAATAAAATATCCCCTAAGTTTTGTGAGCAGTATAATAACTTCAGTTATATGCTATATATCTGCTGTATACCAAACTCTCAGTATATATGAGCTCAGCTATTCTGTATACAGGGTAAAATCACGTGACTATGTCATTAAAACAATCACAGCTTTACTTATTCTGTTCGATTTTTGTGACATTTATAAATGAGGGACACTATGACCTTTAAAAAGTAAACAGCAATGAGAGTTATAAAGTAAAATATCATTCATGGTTCTAATTCTGGGTCCATTGTTTCTGTAGATGCGAGACGGACATTCAGGCTCTGCCTGCTAAAGATGTTTCTGAATCGTAGGCTTTAATGCAGCAGATATTTTAATCTCACCTGTGGATGGACAGGACAAAGGATTTCCCTTAAAACCTTTTTATGTAAGATGTATTGTACATGGTATCATTACCATGTCTTACACACAGACATTCACAATCACACACTCACTCTCTTTGAGACGTATTTATTTTATCCTAGGAGGAATCTGTAAAAAAACCCGCATTTGTATTTGTTTGTTTTGCAAGTCTACCCTTGAGCAGCATTCATCAGCGTTCCATTTACTACTTCGCATTTTTTTTTTTCCTTTTCAACCTTGTTGTGCTTCAATTTCCCAACTTCATTGTGTAACTTGGATATGTATGTGAATCATTCTACCAAGCTAGTTTAAAGTTGGAGTTGAAAACTTTTTTTAAAAAATTGTATGACTGGTTTCCCCCAAATTGTTGGTCAGATATTCTGTTCCTCCATGATTATTAGTACCCTTGGTAAAAAAAAATAAGTAAAAAATGTTAGGTATTGTTTGCGTTTATCCCTAATGATTATTGATTCTGGTCATCATCGATTTTTATTTCGATTCCCAAATGGGGAAAATATGCTGGATGTTTAGGAATAAAAAACATCTATTTATTAAACATTTAGATTCTTCATTGCTAAAAAGATGATGTTGCTGTGTACAATCTAGCCAGGTGCAAGCACTGTCTGTGGAGCCGTCTAAGGTAGAAAAGCCTAAAGCTTAACATGAACGTTACCTAATGTATCTTAATGTAATACAACAGTAATCCAGGGGACGGCAAACTTCTCTCAATTACTACTGGTGATAATCTTTATTTTTGAAATGGCCAACTTGTACAAAAGGATAGTAAAAAAAATACATTGTTTTTTTCTTTCCATTTAAACCTAGTAGTAAAAAGCACAACATAAGGCAAAAGTGATAAGCTTGACATAAAAATAGTTACCTTCCCGTTAACCTATAAGTTTGTAATTTCAGTGAAGATTACTTGAGACCAGTAGTAATTGAGAAAAGTAGTCATTATTTATTATGGTAACCCACATTGAGACTTTTACTTATAATGGGCTTAAATGCATCTTTGTAATATCGGTGGAAACCAAAGTACACAAACCCACACAAACATGGGGAGGGCATGCAAACTCTTTAGCGGTTGGGGTTAAACCTGGGATTTATTAATCTCTCTTTTACATTTGTGTCATTTAGCAGGAACACTTATCCAGAGCAGAATACCACTGATATGATCTTACAATCCAAGCAATTGTGGGTTAAGGCCTATGATTTGCAACCAAACAGTGGCAGCTTGGCGCTGTAGGCTTTGGACCAGAAGGTCCATGGGCTCAAATCCCACCTCAGTCTCCACCTCTCCCTTCTTTACCTCCACTGTCCTATATAAAATCTTACATTTTTTACAATGAAAACACAAAGTTTACTTCATTGCAAACATGTGTTTAGGTAGTGCTTTGAGGGGCTATTGCAGGGTGGCTGTGGGTCTTTTTGGGATGAGGGTTGGGGGCACAGCAAGGCAAATAAATGGGGCATGTTTGAGCACTGCTAGCATAAGATGGACAAGTTTATAATCTGTATGTGTGACTGTGGGGGCTCAATTATTAGGTATGAAAGGGGAGGCTGGAAAAGTTTGGGAACCACCGTGACCAGTAAACTGAAAGCGTCCTCAAAACTGGAGATGTACAGCTATTATTATCAAATCCTGTGTTCATCCTTTGGATGTTGTATATTGCTACAATATGTCAGCAACATACTTATTAGATCCAATTCCTACATGTTGCAAGTACCAGGCGGAAACCTGCACAAACAATGAACATTTAGGTGGGTGTCTTAAGCTGGGACGTGACTGTGCTAAGCACTGTGCGACTGCAACACACTTGTGTATGATTTTGCAAAACATTATTGACAATCCTAATCTAGTCAAGCTATCATAGCCTTTGGGACATGACTAATAGCAAGCTGCTTAGGCAACACAGAAAGAGACATAGAGGCAAAGACTTAGAGGAAGAGAGTCAGACAGACAGGACTTGAACACACCAAGGCTTGAAAAAAAAGAGAAAAAGACAAACTGAGACATATAATCACAGAGAGATGGAGAAGTATATACATTACCGTGAGAGCCTTTGAGGAGCAATTATGTGCAGAGAATCTCCAGTTTGTCATTGAATGCGTGATTTTTTTAAAAATGTCTACAATGCAAAATTACATTCACAAATGCCATTATTGCAAAAAGAAATCTAATGGTAATCATGGTCAAAGATGTCTTTACCTTCTCTGGGCTTGTATCACATGGTGGAAATCTGTATTGTGGTGAGGGAATTCATTATTCCAAATTTTTGGAAGATGCAATGTGCTCTGGACCAAAAAAAAAATCCTGACTGCTATCCATAATAAATACAAAAACCAGGGTCTGTCATTTATGGGGCTGTGTCAGTGCCATTGGTAAATGCAATTTACACTTTTGTGTTGGCAGCATTAATGCAGAAAAGTACATTGAGATTTTTGAGCAACATAAGCTGCCTACAAAATAAATTGGAATTGGCTTTTTAAGATAACAATGTTGTTAAGCTGATTTAAGACAAAGCTTCATTGTTAAAAGTGCTATATAAGACACTGCAAAACCACATGCTGAACACATTACAAAGGGATGACTGTGGAGAAAATGTGTGTACTGCATTGGCTTGTTTGCTAACTGCCTGATTTTTGGAATGGAAAATGTACCTACTATGACCATGTTCTGTTGCACATTCTAAGATGTTCTAACATTGGGACAAAATAACACCTGACCCAGTAAATCTTTTGCTATACTTGATGCCAAAACATCTTTTTGCGTGGTGAGAAGGAATGGCAACATGGATTCATATTAACAAATGAAGTGATGACCAGACAAAACATCTTCGGTTCATGCTGATGAAGTAATGAACCTAATATCAAAGTAAATGTAATAAACACTTTTTTTTTTTTAACATTTTCCATACTCTCCCATCATTTTCTGAATTCTGGTTGCAAACAGACACACAGATGGACAGAAATGGGCAGAAGACATACAGGTGCACGGAGCAAAAGAGAGACAGCAAGACATAAGACATTGAAACGTATAGGCAGACAGAGACGCACACTGCACCTGAAGAGTGCTGCAACAATAACTCTGCATTCTGCGAGCGCTCAATGCCATACTTTTACGTTTACAGACCATCAGTGGGGTAGTGTAGGCTGAAAGACTTACTACTGTTTCATTTTAAGATGCTACAGAGGGTTGCTTGTATTACTTTACTTTTCTCCCTGTGTGAGATATTTATTCTGCTCAGTATGGGTGTTCTGGCCTCTTTTATTTCTGACTTTCTGACTCTGATCAGCACTGCAATTGAAATCAAACTCTCTTCCTACTATAGAGCATTTGCTACATGGAAAATATGTATATCAGTCAATCCTACATAATTGACACTGGTTTAAGTCAGTTTGTAACGCTTGTAATCAGTGGATATTGTATATTTGTGCAAGTCTTTTTGTTTATAAATAGTACATTTTCAAAAAGGGGCAAAAAAAGTTTGGGAACCACTGGAATGGTAGATCAGTAGATCAGTTCTAATATCTGTTGTTGACGTGCTCAACATTGGAGAGTATTCTACAAAGGGAAAGTCTTAGTAGAATTAGCTGCTGGAGTACGAGCAAGAGGCAGAAGCGGCTGGGAGAATCAATGGCGGGATGAAGGGGGCAGTGTTAGGGGAGCGGTGGATGAGATGGAGATTATTATTGATCTGAGGTGAGATGGCGTTATATGGCGGAGAGCTGAAGAATGAGTGCTGTACTCCAATACTGAGAGAGAAAGAGAGAGAGGCTAATGTGAGCTGAAGAGAGTACAGTGCATTAATATAGACTGAGGGCATCATCTGACTGGTGAAATTCTTTCCGGTAGACCGCTAGTGTGGATGCCATGAATATACATACTTACTGTGATTCGATATGTGTTTGGACTGACCTGCTGCCAATACAAATCAGTCATAATATTATGTCTGAGGTGTCTGCGCACTTTGTTTTACTTGGTCATTGATCATTTCTCTCTACATTATGCCACTGGCTACATTTCAGAGGCCAAACTGCAGTCCAAACTTGGAAGCAGTCAGATGTAATACACTCATCAAAACCCAAACACTTAAACTTTGGAAAATCAATAGAAAGCTGTTAAAAAAATGAATAGACGAAAGCTTTTAGTCAGGCTATTCTACTCTGTGTTACAAATGTGACATTTGAACTAATATTTCACATTAACTTCCTCACACAAGCTTGTTGTAAATAAGAGCTATGTGTATCCCTTGCCAAATCAAAATAAGTTTGGATTTACATACATTATGTGGGCAAAGGTATGTAAAATTAGTCATCTATTTTAATTCAGGTATATGGTCTTCTAACAGGTTTAATATGATGTATATAGGCATAACATCTCCATAGACAAACAGTGGTAAAAGAATGGGTCATACTGAACATACTGAACTCACAGGAACTCTATTCAGTGTGACACACAGGCCCAGCCCCTTTTACGAGTGCTCAGCAACCCCAAAATAAGGATAAAAGATCATTTTTAAACAGTGGTTTGTCTTTGATAAACTGACAAATTGTAAAACAAGCACACTGCTCACAAAAATTAGGGAATATTTCCTTATGGGATATTTCGTTTTAAAATGTACTCTAATTTTTATGAGTAGTATATGCGGTTTTAACACATTATTGTAACAATGAAAATACAGCAAATGGTATTATCGGCTTTATCAGGAATAAATTATACCTTAGGTAGTGCTGCCTTTCTTTAATTATGTTATTTATTTTGAATGTATTGTTAATTTTGCATTACCTTTTAGTTTTTAATACAATTTAGTTTGTAGTACTTTGTAAATCAAGTGATGACTTTTCAGTGTGTTCCCAGTCAGCAGTTTTCCCTACAGAAAAAGTGTGGGGATAACTTTCCAGTATGTTAAAGTACGTTCTTTGGATCCGTTTTCATTCCTTTTTAAAATAAACTGAAACGCAGGAGTCAGGAACTTGTCCGATTTGCATTCAAAGTTCCTGGCCTAAAGTGATCGAGCGTTTACTGTCACTCAGGAACAGCCTGTCATTTTTCATAGTCCACATTCATATTCACATATTTTTAAACTTAGAAAAACTAATTTATGTTTGAATTAGATATTGTGTATAGCCCTGTTTGTGGAATTTATTGGTTTTGTCCTTTTTATTGATTTATTTTATTAGTTATATTTTTAAGCTAAATGTTACTTTTTGTCTTATCTTATCAGCATGGGTCAATATTCCTGCCAAACGATTTAAACACCTAGTGGAATTTATGCCATAACAATCTGCGTTAATTCTGAAAGCCAAAGGAAGTCAGATGCAAGGCTAGAAGGATCTGTAATATAGCTGCCTCTGTGCGTGTGTGTACAGTGCATCCGGAAAGTATTCACAGCGCTTCACTTTTTCACATTTTGTTACGTTACAGCCTTATTCCAAATTGTATTAAATTAATCTCTTTCCTCAAAATTCTACACAAA
>JAUZSU010136004.1:0-16081 GCA_034780255.1 Parotocinclus maculicauda | reverse complement strand
TGTATTCTCCATAGCAATTATACCATTGCTAAAACAACCAATCTAATGGTGGCCTAAGACTTTTGCACAGTACTTTAGTTGCAAGTAACAAAGGGTTTGTTTATAGTCACAGCTGTGGTGCAACATCTGCTTATGTGATGATGTGATTGTTTGCCATTGGTGGAATATACACACGTTTAAAGTGTAGAAGGAAAACAGTAGAATGTGTTAGAGATCATCTGATCAAGAGTACCCATCATAAATAGAAATCCGTCCCTTTAATCAGTGAAACATATAGACCCTCTATATCTAAACATTCCATCATTCATTAAAAACCTCCTCAGCTTATGAACCAAACATGGATGTGAAGTGGTAAAGCCTGGTTATTGGGCCTGCTTTCCAGTTCTTTAATTCTGCCTGCAGATTCTATTGAGTCAGATTATATGGTGCTTTATGTATTTTAAATAGCTACACTGAGACAGACGTGGTTTATTGCTCTGGTAGTTATGAGCTGGTCTGATTTGAGATAAGAAGCTCACCCTGTGGCATGCCGATAGCAGTTTATTAGTCTTCATCTATGAACAATGCTGATCAAAGGAGCGAGTCTGGAAAGCTCATCGAATCATGTCATCGCTGTTAATAACAACACCGGACCAAAGATGCTCTCTTCTAAGCTGTGCCCTGTGGCTGACAACAAGCTGGTATGAAGTAACATGCTTTGTGTGCCTTTTTCATAATTGAGAACTGACAATACCATCAAATAAAATGCAGAGCTTAGTCTTCGAATGTCAAAATAACGTTAGTGGTTGAATGTGAAACATTTGATTATCCTGTTAAGACTATTTTAATCTGTTTGAAAGTCAAGAGACTTCAAGCAACTGACTTCAGCACTTCTACCAGAAATGGTTTAGTCAAATATGACAGAATACAAGCCTTTCAGCACTGATGTTAAGTCGTTCTGGCTTTGATCTACGCCGCAGTTGAGAATGAATAATTACAATAACACGTTACAATACAGTAAATACCACCAAAAAATGGCTTTTAACAATATAAATTATCTTGTAAACCAAAGTAGTGGTTTCATTGACTGCGATCCAGTGAGCAAATAAACTATTTTTTTCCTTTGGTCAATTCTGTGTCCATTTCAGAACTGGTTGCTTTTTTGATAGATTATCCTCTAATCAGCCTCTCTCCCTCAGACACAGCCAGTTTTCTGCATATGCTTGCTGACCAGGCCAGAAGGCACCACCAGGATTCTCACCCAGGTCCCAGTGGCAGTTGACTTGTATCTGAGACTGCTACACCATCTACTATGGCTACTAAGATACTTTAATTTATTATACTATTTCTTACAACTGTGGGACTGTGGTGGCCTAGTGGTTAAAGTACTGGACTCAGTACTCAGGGTTCAAATCCCACCTCTACCAAGCTGCCACAGTTGGGTCCTTGAGCAAAACCCTTAACCCACAAGTGCTTGGATTGTAAGACTGGATGAGTTGTAAGTCTTTCTGGATAAGGGTGTCTGCTAAATACCGTAAATGTAAATGTTTATGAAGGACTCCTCAATTTATAGCAATTCGTGTTGCAAAGATGAATCTAGAGATCAGTTTTGGAGGATATCCAACATATAATGTCTGTGTTCTTGTGCTTATACTTTTAAATAGACTTTTCAGTTTAAGCCTCGTTTAGATTCGATGTATCAGGGGATGACTAACTGAATATACTCGATGGGATACTTTATTTTGAAATGGCCCCTAATTTTTGTGAGCAATATATTTGTGTCAATTTACACATACATGAATTATTTTATCATTATTTCCCCAAAACTAAAAACATATTTCCTCTCTCTGTTTCAGTAAACGTCCCCTAGTATGGGTTGTGGTGTAAAAGATTTTATTGGCCATATTTTAATAATTCCATAAACTAGTATAAGGCTTTATACCTGTAAATGCCATTAAAGTAGCCTTTGGAAAAAGCCAGTGTGACTTTTTTCCCATTATATTATTTCTCTTTCTCTCATTCCTCTACAGTTTACGAGACTATAATTTTCTCAAAACTCAGTTCAATTAAATAGTGCTGCCATTGGCTGACTGAAAAACGTTAGATAATTCTGTTTGTAAATTTCTCATGGGGGAGAGGATAAAACAGAGGTGACCGATCTGGACATAAAGTCTTAGAGCACCTGCAAAAGAGAAATTTACCTCAGGACCATGTTATTTAAATCCCTTTATTTTTTCTGCCTTGGACACTAGTATTTGGTTTGCATTTCAGGTATTTAAGAAAATCAGAAATTTAGAATCAAATTACGCACCGAGTTTGTTAATTTACAGGTTTCTTGTGCATCACTTTTATTGGCTTGGTTAGATGGTCTGCCTTATTTTCAGTGTGGAAACCTTTTTGTATTAAATCTTTAATTCTTAGGCAGTCTGACATACACAATGACCTCAGTTTCATGGAACAATGGACTGACTTGTTTCTTGAGAAAGCTGATTTGCTGTTAACATTTTGAACCCAAAATTGACGTTGTCTGTTTACTACATTGGTTGAAACAGAATTAAAAAACGCTTTACTTGTTTTTTTGAACGACATAACTGGAATCAGCTGGGCTTACAAATTTACGAAGGTTATTCTTATAAACAATTAGCATTTATTGGCATTAGGCAAAACACTTTTAGTGCCTTTTTATAGTGATTACACCCTGTTAAATGCTCCATTCTGTCATTGTGTTAAGAATTGCAGCGACTTTGATTCCTGCTACATCATTAATATGTTATTTATTTATTTTCAGTCACTAGAGCCATGACTGCAAGCTTGCGACTGCCTGTTCATAATGCAAGCAGACACACAGACTTATGGAGGGAGTTGTGAAAGGTCTGTCCCAAATCAATTACCAAGCAATGCCATTGAAATTTGAATCTGCAAGGGCTTATCATCCTTCTACTGAATGCTTGCTGAAGCCACTTTATTTTATTTTTTTAGGGAATATTTTGAGGGAAAGGGGATTTTTTAGAAACAGCTTTTTTTCTGCTACACTAAATCAACACTTAGAAGCTTCTTAATGCACGGTTTAAATTATAATATTTTTTTTTTATCTGAAATTTAATCTTGCATTTCCTGGAGAACTATTGTCATTTCATTAATATTCATGGTTTCATGGCACATAGTATTTATCAATATATACTGCTCACAAAAATTAGGGGGTATTTCAGAGATTTAGTACAAGATTAAAGATTTAATACAAAAAAAGGGGTTTTGTACTGATAATAAAGCAGACAATCTAACCAAGCTAATAACATTGATACACAAGAAACCTGTAAATTGAGAAACTTGGTACGTAATTTGATTCCAAATTTCTGTTTTTCTTAATTTTCTGTAGTACAAACCAAATATTAGTGGCCTCAAGAGAAATAATAAAGGGATTCAAATGCAATATGCCCTAATTTTTGTAAGCAATAAAAATTAGATGCTTTAATATAAACTGCCCTCTGTTGCCAAAATATAATTTTTCAAATTAAAATGTGAAACTTTTACATTACAAAATGTAGTGTCCATGTTCGTTGCAAGCTTATTTATGACAGTGAAGTATAATAAAAATAACACAATGCACCAGGCACAATCTTCCCCGCTTCCAATTAACATCATGGAGGACGGGTCCCTTTTTGAGTCTTGGTTCCCCCAAGGTTTCTTCCTTCTATATTCAGAAGGTTTTTCCTTTCCACTGTTGCCCTAGGCTTCCTTAATTTGGGATTGGCCTTTTAAGATAATATAAGCTTGCAGAGCTGCTTTGAGACAATGCTCTGTTGTAAACAGTGCTAAATAAATAAATATGACCATGACATCTGGTATCCACTCACCTGATATCATTGTTTTTTTTGTGACAACTTCTGAGCAGGAGCATTTTTCTGCTAAACATGAAATGATTTCAGCCAAGAATGGATTTGGTTTGTGTTATGGAACAGTTTGAGATTATACGCCATGTCACCATTAGATTTCGATTTACACAACCATGGAAATATCAGCAGCTAGCCTCGACCACCTCTCACACCTGATATCGTTTTGTAATTTGGCTCGAGGTTAGACCAGGAGCATTGTGATGTTTGGAGGGCCAGACGAGGACAGACTGTTTTGCATGAAACGGTTGCAGGCGTAAATGATGGATTAAGATTTGGGTCTTGGGTTGCCATTTAAGAAAATTATAGACAGTCAATCAGACCACCTGGAAGAGGTATTGCTACCACTTGGGTGCAGTATAGACAAGTATAGTCTTGAATCCCATTACTATTTTATAAAGCTTTGACCAGTCGAGTCCATAAGTGCATCTGAAACAATACGAGCTGTGGATTTGTTTAGTATATAGAGTGTGTAAAAATAGCTTTTTACAAAGCTGTCACTCCATACATTATGCATTTTTTATCTTAAGATATGATGAAGCTTGCAGGCATTATCTCTGAGCCTGACCACGTGTGGGTGTGAGATATAGGAGTGAGGTCATTCGTCACAATGTGAGGTCTTAAACGAGGCATATATACCAAACCCTGGAGTTAAATCATCACTTGCTATGGAGGCCGAGCTGTAAATTGCATAACACTTTCATGTAGCCATATCCTCCCACTTTCCTCTCCAGCCTGGGGAGGGGCGCTGCAGGTTATTTATTTTTACAAATAGCCATCTGCTGTGCCAGATTGTCAGAAGGCTGCTCGCTAAAAAACCTACCTGACCTAAATCTTGAGTTACTTTTTTTTTTGGCGGGGGTATAAAATGTTATGACATTTGTAATCTATGCACAAACTATAACACATATTCGGTTGCCACATTGTTAAAGATCCTTCCGAATGTTTTGGTGTTATCTCAGAGATCCAGAGTTAAAAACACCAGGGAGGAGATAACTCTGGTCCACTTCATCTCAACAGATCTGAACAGCAGAGCCACAGGCTGATCACCTTTGCTATCACAGCTTCACAGAGCACCACTTGAGATATTTTTTTGATTGAACTCATAAATAACACAGTCAGAGTCACATCCAGGGTGTATTTCAGGTCCATATCATATGATGAATGCTAATGATGACCTACCTGACTCCCCCATCTGTTGTTTAGCGAGTCCAGAGGGAGCGTTGGGCATGGTGCGGAAAGACTGACCGAGCAGCAGGGAAGGATGAATTAGATCTGAACCATGACCCTTTGCTTACAGCAGAGGAATGATATGTTGATTTTTTTGACGTTCCATTTAATGTTCTTCAGCTAGTATGACCAAAAAAACTAATGGTGTATATGTTGAGATGAGGATACCGTGCCTAAAAGCTAACCTTCATTGTAGCATACGTCTATAGGAATAGTCATATCACCCTAATATTTAAAGAAAAGTAGTTTTAATTAGTGCTTGCTAGAGCTGGAATTAAGGTGCAAGCTAAATGAGACACAACTCCATAACCAACAGTTCTTACCTCAATGTTAGTTGGTGTAAGTTAGTTTACCATTGGTTCCCAATGCTGAGCCTTTCTGGTTTGTATCCTACCTCAGGTGAGAGAAGGTCTGGGTACACTAGTACCCATGATGATCTTATCTCTTGAGTATTGGCACCATATGTCCATTTTATTGTGCTCCATACAGTTTCTTGTGTTGGGGTGTGTTTTTTGCCAGGGCCAGTGTCTGAGTGTCGGTGCTTTCCAGGGTGGGTGGAGGGGGGGGGATTCTTTGTCTTGTGCTTTACACTGCCTACGGGGTCTTTGTGGCATGTGGCACTGACCAAGACTGCTCCCATGTTACACTTGTCTTTTTTATTATAAAGCACATGAACTGGTTCTTGTATGAAAAGTGGTACTGTATATACAGTAAATAAAGATGTGCATAATAACCGTAAAAACTCTTTATACCACACATTGTGTTGAATATTACACAATAACAATGGACAATTACTATTGTTGGTTTTATGGATTTTTGGGCTTTGAAATGGTCATGACAGTAGCACCCACTGCACAAACGGGCAGTATTCTCATTTTATCGTCATTTTTTTTCTAATCCAATCTTGGTGTTAAGGTAAGGAAACATATTATACACAGTCCACCAAGAGTATGTCTGGACCTCACAGAAGGAGCTCTGGATTGGATTACAAACTGTCAATCACTCCAGAAATAGTTGATAAGAAATTATGGCAAGCCATCTGTTTAGAAGTTTTAAGAATGAAGCCCCCCTCACCCTCATCTCAGCACCAACTGACCTGAGAACAAACCATTAGCTAGATTATGTAAGCCCCTTAGATTTACATAAAGTTCTTATCCTTATTCGCCTAGTATTTTGAAGCTCTATAAACGTCTTATTCCATGCTTGTTTCTTTAATCTTTCTGGCAGTAAAGGATTTGCCCCAGGGTAGATCCCCACATTGACTAAGCCAGGATGTCATATCAGGATACATAGTGATCTTTTAATTCTATTTAGATTGTAAGGAAATATGCATACACATAACAGCATTATGTTGCACATATTAAGACAGGCTTTGTAAATATGAAGCCATGCTAAATGTTTGGAATCAGTACTTGTTTAAGACAGGAGGCTAATATGGTGGGCCAAAATCTGAGGAAGAGATGACACTGAGCAGGTGTCCCAGCTGACATCTGTCTCATTTCTCAAGGGAATAACCATCAGCAAGCAGCACGAAGACCCTCACAATAGAAGATAAGCTCTTAAGAAGTCCATCTGCATATAAAAGGTACATTTTTATTGATTTGAAGGAATATGTTGTGCATGTACACTTCTCACAATAATGAGGGGATATTTCAAAATGAAAATAGTGAGCAGTATATAAAAATATACTGTTGGTTTTTTTCCTGAAAGATTATTACAAAGTTTTATATATAAGCAAATCCTTATTTAAACTGATTATATGTTACATATTAACATTTATTTATTACAATTATATATATATATATATATAGTATAATATTGCATGGTATAGTGTGTATATATAATATTGTGTGTGTGAGTGTATGTATGTATGTATGTATGTATGTATGTGTATATATATATATATATATTTATAGTATAATTTGTATAAGATTTCCCAAGATAAATACTATGATTTTTGGCTATGATTATCAGCTATATGTTTGTTTGTTTTACATTCTACATATTACTGTTACAATTATAACAGAAAAGGTAGTTTTCTATTAAAGATTATTTTTTAAGATTTTTTAAAAATTCATTTCAGATCCCAGATGGTTAAATGTCACTTTATCATAGATGTTCAGTATAGAAGGTTTTGGGACATTCTGTATGGATTACCAGTGCATGTACTAGACCTTTTGGAGAAGAGATAAATGCATTCCCTTTCCTACCTTTTACTCAATGCTTTTGAAGGAAGTTGCTGTTTTAATGGATATCCATGTGTCTATGTGATGCACTTTCCAACTGTAAAACCCCCACCAGAACTCGAACCCAAGTCACTACATTTCTGGGCTATAATTTCCACTGCACCACCTGAAATGCCCCCATTTACTATTCCCTATCTGCTCTAAAGAAAGAGTGTGTTAATAGTCTAACAAAAAATATTTGTAATTAATTTTTATTAATTAACTCATCACATACTTATTGTGCAATATATTTTTAAACTAATGTCTGATATTTTTTTTAAAGAAAGAAATTAACCTTCTGATCAAATATTTATGGCTTTCATTAACCCACTTCTCTTCAAATGATAAATATCAACCAGACGCTCTGTTCATCCGTGTAATACTATATCATAATGATCCCTTTCCATCAAAAAATAACCTACGCTCATATATTTTGGTTAACATGGAGCAGTTGGTTGTACCCTCCCCCTTCTTGACCTGGATAATAAGATTTAAAAAAAGGCTTCTGATCAGAAATGCATCCAAGGGCGCAGTGGGAATATTTTGAAGACGCAGAGCTTCATGTGTAGAGCACATGACAAGAATGAACACATGATGCACACTTAGGATGGTTATTATTATTATACTATCAAAGTAAACAGATGGCTTATACCCCCATTCGAGACGTAGCTTGAGCAAAGAGCGGGACGCTATGGGAGAGGCTTCTGATATGGATTCCAGACATGCACGTATGTGATATCGAACGTCCGTCTTGGCTATTGGTTTATAAATAAACACACAGAGCAAATAAAGGTGGCTTATCGTATAGAATTGAGCTGCCTTATTTCAGTCAGATCCATGATACGGCACATGAGATTAAAAACCAGGCATGGAGCAATCAAACCAGAGAATGAAAGTCACACAAATACACTTTAAAAGGCAAACACCTCCAAATCTGTGTTTGCACTGAATATTAGAGAACCTTTTTTCCCAAAAAGGTTTCTGAAATCCTAGGTCAGAGATTCCAGATGTTTTCTTAACTGCGAGCCTGTTGGAATTAATTCTAATTTGTTCTTCTACTTTAGTTCTGCTCTGAAACGGTCATGATTTCTACTTTCCTGCTCGTCTTCACTCTTTCACCGTACACTTTTTCAGGTTCTTTCTTCGTTTTGAGGTTTTCTTATACATACGCATATTAAACACAAAGACATCAACTATCGACCAGCACTCTACAAATGTAGTGGAACCGCAGAACTTAATTCTGACTGTAAACAAATCAGAACGGCCTTCTGAAATAAATTAAGTTTCTTCACAATATGTACTGTAAGTATATTGCTCACAAAATTAGGGTGTATTTCAATATTAAAGAACTGCTGGACAATCTGCTCCTGTCTCGTCACTGTCGGTGTATTTTGGCAGGCTTGAGTGGCCATACATCCTACTGAACAGTCAATGTGGGGGCACACTCATTCAGTTTTACATGCTTCTGTTCACCCCCATGTAACAGTGCTGTGTGAAATTGGTGATCTTTCTGGGCAACTCCCCCCGTCATTTAGTTACAAGGAGACAATGTGCCTCCAATAACTTACCGCTGAAGATTACTGGCTCACTGAAATGGTTTATTAAACCTATTTGATTATTCTGTGTGTAAATGCACTTAGCATGTTAATACACTTGACAGCCCCCTCCCCCAATTAAATGATGTACGATAGGCTGTATAATCCCCAACAGCCATGCTAAGTGAGGGAACCTTTTTAAAACTGTGGGTTTTTTATGTTCATTGATAATTTAGGAGTTCTGAGCTCAGAGCTGCTCTGTTGTGGAGACTTTCAGACTTCTCTGAGCTGGATATGGTCTGTCTGGGATTGGTATTAGGTTGGGATGGGCTATGAGTTGGGAGAGGAAGATTTTTCTTTTTGGGAGATCGGCAACTCTGAGGTCTTTGCACGCAAGAACAGAGCATCTGCTATTGATGCCATGAGCCCTTGCCATTCTTTGTGGTGCTATTATTTATTGGTGCAGTGGAATCGTCAGAACGGATGTTACAAAAAAACTAAAATAAATTTTCAGTGACTGATGGCTTGTGATGGTCTTTTCATGTGATATTGGTGCAGTTCTATAATGACATAACTCTTAAAAGTGACAGTATGAACTCATCAGAGTTTGAGATTATATCTTTTCGGAGGACATCTGTGCCATCGCATGGATCATGTCTAGAATAAGATGGAGCTCCTGAGTATTTTGAGGGCTAACTTGCCACAGCCATACCACAAATCAACGGCTTTTGACATGACATTTGAAAACCCTACAGTTTCCTTCCTTTCTCTTGCATCCTCTATGACTCAGGATCTTCAGTTTACTTACTTTGTTTATGTTGTCATGGAGACTGGGTGAAATTGAAATGCAGCAGGATGTCCAGCACTAGATATCTTCAGAAATAGAAAGGAGTAGGATTTGATATTAGTTTCAGTCTTTGGGTTCAGTAGTCTGCAATTTTGACCCCTCATTAACATGATATATGAAAACCAAAAACAGGACAACCTCGGGTGAACTTTGCAGTTTATTTTGACTAAGTAAGCATGATGTCAAATTACTGTTCTTGCTTCATGCATGTCTAACATTACTAATTTACTTATTAAATAGAAATTAAGTAGGTTCCCAACTCATATTACTGTACAAGCTAAAATAACATGGACTGGATTGAGTATTTATTGTGCAACATTTGTTTGGCTTAATAGCACAAGACTAGGAGGTCTGTTATAATGACTGTTTTAATTGTCACCTCATTTACCTAAATATAAGTAGACATTTATAAGATTTAAGGTTGTTGTATGTAAACACATCCATCTAGAAAACACTTACAACAATTGAATGAGTTACGGGAGCTTGTGAAAGTATTTTAAATGCTAAAATTGGCACACTAAGTGGCATAAAATATTACCTTAAAAACACTAGGAAAATCCTAATATGACAGTGTGTGTTAGGGACAGAGGCCTGACCAACACCATCTAGCACCTTTGAGATAATGGAATGATGACTGTAAGCAGGCTTTACTTTTAATATCAGAGTGTGCAGTCATGGTCCAAAATATAGATTCAAGTCATCCTGGGGTTTGATGTTCATCAAGATTTATTTAATAAAGTGCCAGCTGGCAGTCTGTTTCATTTCAAATGTTTTGACACAAACTATCAAACTGCACTTTGTAAATGTAGTTTAAGTCATTTGCATCAACAAAATGAAATGTGCCATAGAAAACTATTGATGCCTGATATTTTATGGTACTTTATTGACGGAGGAAGATCGATCCAGTAGCGGTGAGCTGGAGTGTCAACCACACACCTGCTGATAGATGGCAAATATTTATCACGTTTCAGAGCTGCCGGTGAGATAAACCAATTGGTGTGCTATTGTGTGACAGCTGTACAGGTTACAAAAATAGATTGGAGTAGATGGATTGAATTGGTTAGAATGAACGGTATCATCATGTCATAGTTTGTGGAGCTGTGTGAAGAAGTGCAAACTGAGAAACATTGCAAGGAGAAAGTGCTAAATGTGTTACTGCATTAATATTGATAGGACAACAGTGAAAGCAGGGCAATATATAAAACTGCTGTTCGTTTGATGTACTGTGGAGTAGTATCCACTTATTACAGTAATATAGTATATCTAATTTGTGCACTAGTTTGTGCATTGTGTGTTATTGAGCTAATGCACTGCATGCTTATTCATCAGTTATAGCCTGAGGGAAGTTGCGGTCCCTGAGAATATCCCAGTACATTATCCCATTATCTTTTAGAAACTGGATTAATATTGAGTATTAATGGGTAGCACAGCCCTGAGTGTTTGTGCTTTACAGCTTGAGGGTCCAATCCTGATCTACGTTACTCTGTTAATATTAAAGTGTTACTCCGGTTTGCTTCTAAAACATGATAGGTGGACAGACTACATTTAATTGGCCATGAATATGTAAGTGGTGCCCTATGGGGGGGAGCTTTGTGTCCAGGGTTCTTGGAAAAGTCCACCATGACTCTCATTTGAACAGAAGGGTTACAGAAGATAATGGGTTGGCATGGAATTGACCAACAAAAAGAAATTCAACCATGACCACAGCAAATATTGGTTTGGTGGTTACGTGCCTTGGTAAATCCCCCTTACAGGCAAGGTCTGTATAGCTCGGTTAGTTTTAGTAGTCAAATGGTAGTGCTTGTATGAGCACAAAAAGCGTGCATTTTCTAATGGGAGCGTTTTCCTTAAGCGACATTTCGTCTCTTTTTTTACATTTAGTGGTTCTTGTATTTGGAGGGCATTTACATGATCACGAAAGATTTTTTTTTTCGTCATTCCTTTTCCATCATTGTCTCTGGTGTGGTGAGTCATATGGCATTTGTGATTCAGGACACTGGCCTAAATTGAACTACGGCATGTGGCTACCCCAACATTATATCCATATGTGCTTAGAGAAAATTCCCTTGGGTATTCCAATGTAGTAGGTCCTTCTAAAATAGTCAGCACAATTCCGGGAAGGCCTTTCATTTGTTTGCAGGGTTTCCTTTTCATTCAGTAAAAAGAGAACTGGTGTTGGCAGATGTAGCCTGTTCGCAGTCTGCATTCTTGTTCATTTCAAATTTGCCAGGTTTATGGTTTGTTAGAAAAAGTCCTATCGTTTTGTATTTGAGGACTTTTCCCCCACAATTAACAAGTTAATAACCTGTTAGATAAGATCTTTGAGGTGATGCTTTTACTTGCCAAAGAAAACTAGAGCCACTCTAGCCTAAGCTCCTGTAAGACAGCAGTCACTATACATTTTGAAATATCGCTGCTTCAGCACTTTAGACCATGATGTTTGACTGCATCTCCTCCACATTACCGTGGTAACACTGTAGGCTCCACTCCAGTGGGAGAAGCATGATTATTATATCACGTTTCGAAGGTTTTCATTTTTTTTGCAAGCATCCTGCCTTCTTGTGCTAATAGTCTTCTCATTCTCCTGGCTGCCTTGTTGTTTTTTGGGATATTAATGCAAGACGACAGTTAGGCATGTTCTATATGTGGGTGAATAGAGCTCCCTCTGGGACCATGAGTCAACAGTAGCACATCGAGAGAAACCGAGATAAACTGCTGCATACAAGAACATGCAAAGCAGTTTTCCCTAAACTTCTAAACTACCTATTTGTATACAGGCACACATGCTTTATATCTCCGTGGTGGCTGGTAGGAAAACGGATTCTTTTATCCCTACAGGGGACTTGCAATTACACTGCTCACAAAAATTAGGGGATATTTAATTGGGGAGGTCTTCTAATTTTTGTGAGCAGTGAACTTACAGTGCCTAATACAATGTTTTAGATAACAACCCTTATTTTTTCTTTGTAAATTATAAATATTGATGATAAATTGTAAGACCGAAAGGCTGCCATTGATGCAAGTGCTTCAGTGGATCTCTATTATAGTGACGTTTTAATATTTTTAAGATTCTTTTTCAGAAATGTTGAATGTTATGTTCTTCGGCATAAATACTGCACGTGTTTAAATTAAGCTTGTAAAATGGGACATTTATGCAGACGTACAATTCTAAAGAGTTCACAAATTTTCAATTTCCATTCTATAATGGATTATGTAAAATTACTGGGTATTTTGACAATTTTGTGCTAATGGACAAGCTGAGCAATATTGCAGTAAGGGTGTCATTTGAATATTAAAAATATTGTATTCTCATGTGTAGTTTGGACACTTTGCTAAAATTACATCATAATAGTTTAATGAGCTCTTCTATCATCCATACAACATCCATCCATACTACCCATCCAAACCATCCATACCGTCCACCCATCCATCCATATATAGTATTGATCCATCAGTACCATATATTTGCATCATTCACCCACAAATCTTTCATTCCCCTTACCCTTTATCTGTACCTCCATCTCTAACAGCCATTTATATGGTTCATTATTACCATAAAAATCTGTACCATTCATCTACACGTCAATCCATTTGAACTACATCCATCTTTACCATTAATGAAGTTTCTGAATGAGTTAAAACAGATTTGCAACTGACTTCATTCACATCTTTCATTACATGACTTTGTTTTTCTATGACTTTTCATTATGGCTTTTTCCAGCTTTAAAGGCTGTAGATCTTTCATTTGCATTCACAAGGAACAATAAAAGTCAGCACATGATAAATGACCACCTTGACTGTGATTTAAAGTTCCCATGGAAATTAGAGACAGAAGCCTTTAATGATAGTCTCTGGTGAAGCAGGGACGGATTAAATTGAATCGGAGCTTATCGCACAGTAATGAACAGCCATTAAGTTGTTGGAATAGGGACAGGTTAATGTGTGGTCGTGGATGTGAGTTCTTTCACTTTAGTACTCATGCTCAGTATGAAATTCTCGCTTTCCTTAGGTAATGGTGAATTGTGTCCAAAGCGATGGATGCGTGTGTTATTATAGCTTTCTTTCTTGGTGGTTCCAAAGAGTTAATTACTTTTTCTTGCACTTGAATGCGCACTCAATACTTGGTCATCCAGTATCACAACCCTCAAATTGCACTTTATCCACCTGACCCTGTGAAACATATCTGGAACTAATACCTTGGAAGATCTGAAGAAAAAGAACTATGGCTGAGGGACAGTTAATGGTGCCATGACCTGAGGTCAAATGTCTTTAGCTTCTCTGTGTCCAAAGTTTTCTAGCAGTCTTGGACCATCAGCTGTTATCTGATACTTATTGTGACTGCCAAGATCATAAGGTTCATTGTGCTCAACCACCCCCACTCCCAAATGGCATTATTTACACAGAATATCAACTGTGAATAGTTTTAACAAAAAAGAGGGGTGACATACTGTATCTATGGCAGGAATAGTCAACACAGATCAATATCGTGGGTCGGTTGGAGTGGAGACGGTCACTTGAGCTGCAAAGTAGAGGTGAAGCTCAATTGAGACTGATTGTAATCTACCTAAAGTGCCTGATCAGCAGGAACTGGAGACTTTCTGGTTTGAATCTTAAGTGAGAGCATCTAATGCTTTTGCCCTTTCCTTTCCTCAGTTGGACCCCTGATAATAACGCAAGATCAAGAATGTTTCTTTAGTAGTTTTAAAGATGTGGTTTATTATCCAGTCGCGGAGCATGTGCAAAGCAATTTAGATTGCCTTATAATTACTGGTAAGAACCATTAATTAAAAAAATGTGTTATTTGTGAAGTTCTAGAAATATACATGGAATTCATTTAACCAAATACAATTTGAGGTTTACTGATATAAAAACCTGAGCTATTACCATTGTTAAATGATGGCGCTATAACACTAATGACTTTGGATGGCACTTGTTGGATGCAAACACATTATATTATATCTAAGGTGATGGACTTTTTGCATGTGAGGAAATAAAACAGAAAGCAGTGAGTACTCAAGTAGAAGATTGAAGAAGAAACTTCTATTGGAATTTGCCTCATGGGTGATGGCACTAGGAAATGAAAACTAAAGCAGAACTCTCAAACACAAAAAATGGAATATAAGCCCAAAGTGTGAAGCTTAAAGTTCAGAGCATGAAATATCACTTCAAAGGTCAAAGCACACTGAACCAGGTTCCAGGCAAATGGGAAGCAAGACGCACATTAAACAAGACTGAATGTCACTCACAAAGATCAGAGCCACCAGCTTAAATGCCATTCCTACCACAAAAATATACCACAGCTGTCAGTACTCTGGCGAGAAAGCCTAGATCATTCTGCTGATTTTTAGAAGATTATGGGAATTCCAGTGGGGAAAGACGCAAGGAAACTAAACAGCAAATGACATGTTCACAAACAAGTCAGATCTATAAAACATGCACACTTATACACTGTTTGATTAATGATGCCAACCATTATGGGCAAAATAGATCCCCAACATTTACACAGGCTTTCCTGGGACTTTACACTCACATTTCACTGGGTGTAAAAAGTTGTCTGTGTTACTCATCATAAATTTTAAAACTGCATCACTCCTACAGATGTTTCCCTCACGCTGTGCTTCCTTATTTATTCCCTAACCTACAAAGAGCAAAGGGTTGAAGCTACAATAACACATTTCATCTAAGTCTTTCCCACTTTTGCTTTTTAGTTGCAGTCCAAACTGGACCGAACTCAACATCCAAGATTATGGCTGGGCAAAATTTATTGTCGATATCTATTATTAGCAAAATCTAAATCTTTGCCAGTTCATAAAGCAGTCCAGTGTATCACCATTTCCCACCATTGCTAAAATGTTGCATTCATTCCTATACATGTCCAAAGTTGGCATTAGAACCCAAGCCAATATGCAATATCTGTTATACCATTATATTATTAAAACTGGATGCAATAAATAGGAAAACATAATAAAAATAGCAACATAATTTGCCCTAATAGGAATCGTGGCTCAACTGGGATCTCCTGAGCAGCACTAAAATGAGCATTCTATCCCAAGAAACCATCTGCGATGAATCTGAGTGAAAGGTAGACATGGCGTTTAACCCCATACTAACAAACAAACATAAGTTGCCATAAGAATACGTCATATTTCCAAACATGCATGTCATTAGAAAAATTCCAGTTTCTGTTTGAGAGGTTTCTCAAACATTCCTGACCCGTTTTTGTATTTATTTATAAATAAGTCTTCTGCACCAAAACTCACAGCTGGAGCAGAAGATGGTGCAACAGGGACCAGCTGAGAAACTATAGACATGATGGTTTAAGGTTAGTTTTGTCCCCCTCTCGCCGGTTTTTGCCTCCCAAACTGGAGACGGAGG
>JAUZSU010135993.1:0-16082 GCA_034780255.1 Parotocinclus maculicauda | reverse complement strand
AGCGCTAACACCACGCCTTTATAGGACGTGAAGCAGCTGTTTGGGATCAGAACATAATTAAGATAATGGATATAAGGACACCCCATCGATGGCTCTGTAATGGCGATCGGCAAGGGCGACCGAACGCACCGGGGAAAGGTAGGAACCCTAACACTTCTCCCAATAATTCAGGAGTACTATGGAGATGCTTTGTCCAGCATGATGGAGTGAAATGTCACAAGACCAAAGTAAGAACATGAATCTTTAAAAAGAAGGTGAATGAACAAAAACCCAGAAACTGTGATCAACTCCGAGCACTGATTAGTCAAGAATGGGTTGCTATCATTCAAGAATTTGCCCAGAAGTTGATGCCCATCATACATCATGCATGATTTGCAGAAGTCTTAAAGAAGAATGATCAACACTGTAAATTTAAGTATTTGCTTAAACTGAATGTACTTGTCAATAAAACGTTAAAACACGTATTTGAGTGCTTATAATTGT
This sequence comes from Parotocinclus maculicauda, assembly GCA_034780255.1. Taxonomy (NCBI): domain Eukaryota; kingdom Metazoa; phylum Chordata; class Actinopteri; order Siluriformes; family Loricariidae; genus Parotocinclus; species Parotocinclus maculicauda. The sequence continues at coordinate 15,599 of JAUZSU010135993.1, read as the reverse complement.
GCTTAATTATACTATATAAACATCTAACAAAAGGTTCTAAAAAAGCTTAGGCAAATGGGACAAACCCTTTTTCAATATCTCATTTAGTGAGTATCTAAATTATCACCTTTATCACCTTGACTGACAGTCTGTCAGACGCCTTGTAGACATGCTGATGCTGGTCATACTACTGCAGTGGGGTTTTCGCAATTATTTAATGCCATCCCACTGGCTAGACAGGCAGGTCATTACACCCTTAAATCGATGCCAATATAGAGTGAGCGAGCTACCAAACACGCATGTGTTTGGACTGTGGGAGGAAACTGGAGTACCTGGAGTAAACCCACACAGGCAGAGGGAGGACATGCAGACTCCACACAAAAAGGCCCCAGGCCGCTCCACCCTGGGATTAAACCCGGGACCCTCTTGCTGTGAGGCAGCGGTGCTAACGACCAAGCTGCCCATCTAAATTATATTCTTACTTAAAATTATCCTGAGTGCTAAGTCACATTATATAGAGAGATCATATGGTTGACAAAATTAAAATGCTTAATTTCACTTTCGTGACTAATAAACTAACCTCTTAAAAATAAACTGACCTCTTTATACCAAAAACTGCTACTTTAACTCACATAATTATCTGTAATTAAAGTGTTTCTCTCTTGCCGTGTTTCTCATTATGGTCTGAGCAAACTGAATTCCTTTGTTTATTTAATCTGCCTCAAACACAAAGCCTCTAATTAACTACCACAAAGAATGCTATCATTAATAGGAAACTGGTGTACATCTCACATCAAATGTTTAAGAGGCTGACAAAGAATCTTTTTGATTATCTTTTAAACACAGATATTTCAAAACACTGCAAAACAAACTATGGCTTTTGACGTGACGTTGGCAAAAATAGCATGAAACACAGCCAATATTTGTTTGTGAATTTAGGTGAAGGATAATAATATATCATTTAATTGCTTCCTATAATCTTTTACTGTTAAATGACACTATTTGCTACAAAATAATAATACTATAATCATGTCAAAATGTGTATACAAAAAATTGTATATGTATATTTATATACTGGAATAAGTGAGAACTGCTAAACAATTTTAAAGGAGAGAAAAATGGTTATGTGTGCAATCTCTTGATCTTATATGAATTTAGCTTTACACTGGATGTTTGTTTCTTTTCAATATGAGGTACAAGTAGTCATTGTGAATAATATTAATAAAAAGAAAAAAAAGGGAGAATGGAACATGCAGTTTAATACTCATTAAACTAATTTCAGAGGGGAAAAAAAGAGGTGCCTTCTTCATGCCTTAGCATGTCTTCAGCTGTCTCTTACACTACCTTGAATTATGACATTCATACAATTATGAATGAATGGTAAGTATTCCTTCAGCAGTTACGCATTATGTTATTTGACATGTGATATCCCTTTTGTAAGAAGTACAACTTTTGGATGATGCCTAGCTAACACTCCTTCTGTACTTGGAGTGACAACTCCTACAGCTTAATGAGAAATTTAGCATGGAACTGAGCCTGATTACCAGCCTCAAATTAGCCATAATGCACCTAATCAGAAGAGACGCCACAGCAGCAGGAGAAAAATGGTAAACAGCCGACAGCTCTCGTTCATGCTAATTAAAAATTACCTGCTGTCTTGCATTCTTGCTTTTTGAGAGCAGAAGCTTGTATATATTTTGCATTTTTGTTCATTATTTTTTAAAATTTACTTTATTTTCACATTATCATTATTTTTATTATTTTATTTTATTATGTTTTTTCATGAGACTGGACATGCAGTAGTGTGGCATCATTGTGCTGGTGTGCATTGAGAAACATTATACATATACAGTAATACAATTAATATGAATTACAAATATTATAAAATGTATTATACATTAGTGTAAACGTTAGACTTATTGTAATGCATTTACATGACATAATTCTTTGTTAACATTTATTAGTGTTATTGGAAAAAGTATTTCTCACCTTTAATTATTGTGATGTATTACCTTTGATGTATATAATGTCCCACAGCATCAGTTTTATGTTACTGACAATAAAAGCACACTGGCATACCAAATCAGAGGCTATGATGCTCCATTACCAATATCTAACTGACTTTTACAACACAACATTATATAGTCAAACTCAATTTATTGGATGTTGTTTAGGATGTATTTAACGGTAGGTATAACAGAAAATAGTACAGAAAATATTTGTAAAGCTGTCCTTCTGACGCACCTGCAGGTCATATGTTTCACACAATGGATTCCAATCTTTTTTGCCAGCACACCACTCTCAGCCGGAACCCCGTAATACCTCTCATCTCATTCACCAGAGTGCTAAGTCAGTGCATTTGTCTCCCATTTCCAGCCAATTACCATATTACACTTTAACCCCAACGTTTGAGGGTAAGTATCAATCAATCATAGTGTTGACACTATGAGTGCTTAATACTTAGCTACCTTGCATATTATATTGATGATGACACTTCTTGCCCTCACCACAATCTTCACATCTGCTCTCTGGTACCTATGCTTCATCCTGAGTGCACATGTGCACCATACCTGGATACCTCCTTGACCTCAATCTAGTTCATTAATTTTCTGTGTTTTTTTGTTTCTTTATCCTTAATGAAATTATTCATTGCGGAGCTGATTCTGCATTCATCTCTACTTCCTGCACTTAGTTTGACACCTTCCTACACCTGGAATTAAAGAACACCTGCATTAAAACGCAGAACCATAATGACTTAACCAGGCCACTGTTGATTTATCATATCTTAAAAATAGAGGGCTGAATTCAAAATTTGTGCTACAAATGTGTATAGCTTCCATAATTAGAGGGTGGCATATTCACGCCCTCATTGAGTTGATCAGTTGCTTTGTGCATGATGCTAGACTGCTGCTGAATGTTGCAGATCTGGTAAAAATGTCATCCTGTTTTTACAGTAAAACATTTTTCAGAAGCCTTCTCAGAAGGTCTTAGCAGTATTCAATGTATAACTAACATGCTAAATAGGAAAGGTATTAAACCCTTTCATACAACAAGCATAACCAACATATCAACTGCACCAACCATATGATTTTAGGCTTCATGGTTCTGTTTCCTGGCAACCAGCTTAAAAATGACAGATCAAAGTCAGACATGAAACAGGAAATCTAAACCGACCTTTATACTTAGTTATTTCATGTCATTTGCTATTTGTGGATGATTTATCAATATCACAACTTCCAACAAAATGCAAGGACACATCTAAATGAGTTCTGATTTTTGACCACCTTCACTATGCAAAGACAGGAAAAGGCAAAATCCACTACAACTACAAAGCTAGGTTCATGCTGTTATGTGTGTAAAACAAAGCATAAAATATATTATGATTTCTGTTCCCTACTGTGAGGCATGATGGTCAGCAACCAATTAATAAATTTTTTTGTGACACATTACATAGTTATTAATTATTCAATATATATTAGAATAAATAGTAAACACACAACAAGGTACATGAATAATACCTACCCTGTGTTTGCTGTGATCCTGTACATTTTAGTGCTACAGTCACATAATCAAAGACTGGTTGTGTAAATTTAGCCAGTTGTTATGACAATATTTCTTAGAAATGTTGAACTGTAGATTTCCTTTATGATTATGATTTATGGTGTTATTAAGACAACATGTTTACCATAATTTATTGAATATGGATGCATTAATAGCTATTGCACCTTTTGTCATTTTCATTCTTATAATGCTGCATTGATTCATAAACTGAGCAGCATTTTCAAGCTGTTTCAAACTACAGCTGCATTCACACAAAGCTGTATTCACTCTTTGTCTATTTAAACTTCCATTCGCTTTTAAAACAGGATCAATGCTGAAGTCATGGCAGTTTTTAAAAGTGATGACGGTAAAAAGGCTATTGAAACCCACATGTGGTAGTCTCACCTAAAACTGCTGTGGCCTTGCTAAGTTTTATTGAGTGCTGGGAGAGATCAGAAGTGGCACATGCTTTTTCGGTCTCCTGATAATAGGAGACTTTTATGAAGCTTTTTATTCAGTGGAGCAGAGTCTGATGATGAATGGACATTATGTCTAAACCTGCCACTGAATTTATTACCACCCTCTTCCTCTTTCCCACTCTGGCAAATATTTCTAACAGATCTTGGCATGTCAGATATTCAAGCAAGATTATCATGTCAGAAAAATTGTTTGTAACCTTTAGGGTATCTTATGGGTTACTGTGCTATCTATGAGTACAGAGATCTTAACTAAAGTATATTCTACAATGTGTGATAGGTAGTAGCTTGAATTTCTTCCTTTGTTTCTGGGAAAGGTATTTAATTATGTGATTTTGTAATTCAGCCTATTATTATGCAGGTTTTTTGTGCCACCTGGTTAAATTGTATGTTTTGTTATTTGGAAAGAACATATTCTAATGCTAAATTGAAGTCTGAGATGTTACAAAACAGTGATAAAAGACAAGACAAATTTGAAATGGTTCCTGTATAAAGCTAAATTTGTTTCAAAGAGAAGCTGTCTGCACAATGTAATTTGTCATAAATAAGGGTGTGTAAATCACAATATGGCCATTGACCACATATTGTTTGACTGATAAATCATTTTCAGCAATGCATTCATGCATGTGTTATAGTAGTAATACGGCTGTAGGTGTACAAGTTTATGTTATTTTATGCAGTGCAATATTTTATGTTGGTGTTCCTTGAGTAATGTAATATACCCCCTCAGTTTCTAAATCTTTTTGTTTTGATCACTAAAATGTTGGACTGATATCAATTTTTTGGCAAAGCAAAGCATTCAACCCATTTTATGCCTTTTATTTCCTAGTTGGGGTCACAGGGGTCTAGAGCCAACCCAGAAATCAGTGGGTGAAGGCAAAGTTACACCTTGAACAGGGTATAAGTCCATTACCTTTCACATTTCATGTCACATTTGTAATTTGAACCCAGGTCCGCAAAAGCTGCCATTTTAGGCAGTTACTACTGACCCACCAGAGCCGCAGAGTAATTCAACTTTTAATATAAGTTATATGTAGTCTCTTACATAAGTTATATTTCTAAATGCATGCACTGGATTTACCACACTGTTTAGTCACTGTTTGCAAAAATAGACAGTAAACAATGAGACAGTTACATCTTATGTGCTTTATTAGACAGGATTTCACATGGGAAATGTGCTGAGTTACTACATATATATATATCAATGTGACATTATGACATGGCCTGACATGAGAATGTACATGAAAATATATCACCTGTTGAGTGTGCCTCAGTAAATGATCTATACAGTGTAAGAACTGTTTATTTATCACATTTATAATTAAAGTCAGTGTTATGGTGGAAAATATGTCATATAAAGATTAATTAAGTATGATTATGAAGGTCCTGGACTGGAAAAGGCCAAGTACCAGATGGTGCACTTTGCAGATTGAATCTGCTCTCTCCTGTAGACACTTACATGAACTGTTAAGAAATCACTTAAATTCCAGGCCCTATATAAAACAGAGAACAATAGTGGATAATCATTTACAGATGGCAGATTTTATGTTTCATTTTTGTAGTCTGTTTTATGGAATGTATATAATTTATTTCCTTCTTCTTTTAGCTTCTCCCATTAGATGACATGTAAATAATTGAAAGCAGTCAGTATCATATTTCACGTTGGTGCAAGGTGGTTTATGCTTGTTAGTTCTGGTCTGGTGCTAGTTTAGCTGTTCACCTTTTGCGGACTCGTTGCATCGCGGGTTTTTAAAAAATAGTCGCTATTTGCCGACATGACAAGTTTTTGTCTGCGGTGTTGTGTTTGCTGTTTGTAAAAGTTTCATTATAGACAGAATTCATTCAAGTCCTATGATGCCACCCAAACATTCTGCAAGTTCTACGGCTAAAATAGTGTATAAATACTTAAATAAATATAGCGTCCCTACTTCATGGATTTTTGTTTATCGCAGGTGGTCCTGGAACATAACCCCCACAATAAACGAGGGAACACTGTATACTCAGAATTGTGTGTTGTGTATAAGCATACCAGTGTCCAAAACACAACATTTGCTGGCCTTTTTTGAATACAATAAATGAAACGTTTATTCTGTTGGTATACTACAGATATTCAGAAGTGACAGTACAGGCTAGTATCAAACTGGGCATATACTTAAAATTAAACTAACCTTAATCCCAAACATAACCCAAAAGCTTTACAAAGCAAAGTAAAAAAGACGAAACGGCAAAAATAAATAACAACACAGTATTGATAATATATAAAAACAGTATTGATAATATGTGTTATACTCCATTTCATAATGGTTTCATTTCTGGATTTCCAGTGGCCAAAGGTTTTGCATATTATTGCATGAAGGAAGTATGACTGATCACTATACCAGTAAGGTAAATATAAACCCTAATATTTGTCGTTCTGTCCTAAGTTTTGGAAATGTTATTGCACAGTATGCGTCTTGTGCTTAAGACAAAGTATATGTTGACTGTCTGTTAACTTAAGACACAAATTAATAATTCTCATGCAATAAATAAGACATTTTTTTTTTAATTTACATAAAACTGCATGTTACACAATTACCTGACCTAGCATACACGTGTCTTACAAGACTGATGAATTCAAGAATAATAGGTCTGCTTTGTCATTTGCATCTATTGATTAAATGTCAGCAATTAAAGGAAGCAGTTTGAGTTACAGCAGAACAAATCTGAAGTGTAGACTATCAGAGTGCATTGCCTTTTAGATGATTTTTGGTGGTTACTTAAGATAAAATACACTTTGTATATAAGTATGTACTGTACATATTTCTCTGTATAATATATAGAAGTACATAAACCAAGACTCACAAAATGATAACTAATAACTAATACGCTCTTTCAATGTTATTCAAGAGTATTGTTATTATTGTTTACATTTTTGTTGCTGTTGATTTTGTCAGTTTTCAGTTTTTACACTCTTTTCTGTCTTGCTTAGGGTCAGGGAGTCTTGAAAAAGCAGAAGCAGAATGCTACAATTGTTTTTCACAAATCTAATAATTATATAATTTTTACCTAATTTATAGCCCTAAATTTCACCACCCCAACTTGTGTGTGTTGCCTGAAATACAGGAATATATGTTTATTAACAAATGAAATTAGGTTGACGAGACAAAACATGATATTCCTTGGGAAATAAAGCAGTATGCTGTATTCTTCTCATTATCCGTATTCTTTTATTTAAGAAACATGTATATTGACATTTGAAATACACATAGAAAAAGCTTTAGCTGTTTAGCTGCTTAAATTGGTAGCCTGTTGAATTTTCAGAGGCTTTTTTTGATGGCAGGGATGAAAATTTCCCTCAAAATGGGCCTGATTTAGAAAGTGTGATCTGAGGGCATGTATGCCTGACAAATGTGATTATTAAGGGCTATTATTCAGAGGTGAGGTTTGTGGAAGCCTGGGAGGCTGATTTGAGAGAGAGACTTGTAATGCAGGCAGAAAGGTGAATATTAGAGTAAATGTAAAAAGCCTAGCTTTGTAAAGCTAAATGAAACATTAGTGAATATTAAATGTGTGTTTTATTGTATTGTATACTGCATGTATTGTAAATGACCAGTATATTCATTTAGATACATCAAGGTAATTTACTAGCTCTTACTAATTCACCTGCATTGCGCATAATTTAAACTGTACACATCAGATGGGTGCACTTCTCAATGCAGAAGATGTGTATGTGAGTTGCGGTGCTTTGTGTTTGCGCTGCCGGCTCTCAGATTGGTAATTATCTCTTGTCTGAGAGAGCCTAGGCTCCCCAGGGACCTGCTGTTGCCTGGGTTCTGCCTATCGAACCCTGCCCCTGCACCAACAGGCAGGCTAATAACGATTCATGCAGCTGCCAATCTTGCCCTCCGGTGCCATCAATATTCTGCAATGCCAAATAACAGCAATTAAGAGAAAGGTGTTTGAGACAGCAGCACAGGTCAAACATTTCCCCTCACACTTTGCTTACTTCATTCACTTTCTACCCTTAAAAACAGTAAACCGTAACTAATATCAGTATTACAAAATATGTTAATGTGGTTTGCATCATATACTTTGTGCAACAGAGACTCAGGGGTAAGGTGAATGAATGTTCCCTTTTTCCTTAATAAAGAGAGATAGATGCAGCATAGACTCTATGGCTCTGCCCAGAAATAGTGTGGCCTGTAAACAATGCCCTACTTACTGGACTTAATGTGGCTGATTAAGTTATATTATACTGAGCTGGTGAAAGCTCACATTAATATTCACTATATTTCAATGATGATACATTGTTCAGCCTCAGTGGATCTGTAATGCTAATGAGACATATGGAGAATAACCATAGCCTCATTCCTTTATTTAGACAGTTTTAGGTTAAAGTTTAGGCTATTTGGCTTGGTTTCATATACACATGTATACACACAACACAAAGCAAAAGTTCTAACACATGAGTTCTAAAGAGCAATTAATTAACTGTGCAGTGCATTTTTTGTATTTAGAAAAGGTAAAAGTGTTTAATTTAAAAGCACTTTTTCTGACAGTAATTAAACGATTATATCTTGGGAGTATGATTTGACATCAATATAATGATCTTGTAGTAAGTGATCAATAAGACTTCTTTAAATGTTTAAAAAGAGAGATGTTTTGAGCCACAAACAGAAAGTTTGTGTGCAGCTTGCATATGTAGTTAGTGTGTGGGTGCAAACAATAATTGCCTAAATGGCAACACAAAAACATTAAGCTGCAAAATTAGTTGGTAAGCCAACTGACCAGAAATATTTGGATTGTATGTTTTTAAAGATACTATCTGAGTCGTTTTAGATAAAAGCAGTGTCAATGCAAATGTAGTAGTAGAGGTTCTAACCACCACATTTTGATTCAGCTTTTTCTTGGTCTTCTGTCCCCAAATGACATGCTGGTAGGGTTTGCTGCTACAGTGCCAGAGTATAATACCCTAAATGGTGCATTGTCTCAATAATATTTGCTAAACAAATGCCACTAATGTAAACTTGTTTCAAAATTTTTGCTTGCCTTCAACCGCAATATAGTGACCAATTCAGTCAATACTATATAATGTGTTAATGATCAATATCAGTCTCTCAGAGCTGGCATTACGGACAGATTCATGATGCGAAAAGAAACCAAACACTGAAAACCTGGAAGCATTTGACCTAAATTATAAGTACAGAAATGGCTACAGTGGCTGTTGATCCGTTTATTTCTGATATGTTCTTCTCTTTTAAAGTATTATTATATCATACTTAGTAGACTATATATTAGACTTATTTCATTCTTATAAGAGCCAGTATAGTGGCTGTCTCTAGAATTGATATCGATATTGTGAAATACAGAAGATATTAAAAACTTGGTACAGACCTGGTAGACCTATAAATATGAGAAAACAAGTGGTTTAACTTCACTTTGTTATGTATTAACCCTGCTGTTTCCTGGTCAGGGTCATTGATGTCTGGTGCCCCTCTGCAGATAACATATGATGCAGGTTCAATTGTGCCCTGGGTTGCATGCCAGCCCATCACAGAGATTGTTATAATGCTAAATTAAATAAATGTATAATACTAATACGTTGGTTTTAGTGTTATGTATTTCAATGCTGGACCAGAGGCTATAGAGAAATTGGTAATGTAATACCAAATCACAAATTTAGGTGGAAACTTTTGTCTGTGTTGGATTCCTGATATCTGTTTATTGTTTGTTACTCTACATTGTTTTACTCCATTTATTACTATACAGCTTATTGAAATTAGTATTCACTTTTAAGTTTTTATTTTTGTTAACTTTTTCAACTAATTCTAGCCCTGCTTTAATCGGATAGTGTAAAAGAAAATGCAAATGGATCATCATGACTATTTGTTACAAATCAATGTTAGTTTATATTCTAATAATTGCATTTTGTTTCTTTTAGGACACTAAATCAAACTGCATTTGACACACACTGTAGACAAAGCCCACTGTATAAATTCCCATGAGTGAAAAACACATCACAATTTCCCCCAACAATTGTCAAGAAAGGACAGAGAGACGAAAGGCTTTCAACATGAATATGGCCGGCACATGAGGGAAAAAAATGACCCAGTCATGAACCTCTTCCTATCTCAGTCTTGCAGACGTTCCTTAAAATAGCAAATGTCTGAAATCCCTCCACCAGATTCCCTCTGTAATGTGAGAAAAGCATTTTTTTTCCTTGCTGTGGCTAATAAACTCACCATACCTCGCCCTTTCATCTCGACATTTGGAATGCAGGAAGTGTGCAGTGCTGATTACTTTTACACACATTGCCTTTGACCTTCTGTTAGCTAATTATCATAATGTCCATAATGGCTGCCTGAGGAGAATGAGGCATCATCTCCTCTTTTGTGTAATTGTAATTGCATTCTTAATTTCAGAGGTTAAACATACCTATACCAGGCAAGGAGAAATGTCTTGGTGACCTGAGATAGAGAGGAGCATGAGGAAATTACCTACACAAATCTTAAATCATTTGTTACTCAGACAGTTCATCTCAATGCTATGATGAATTATACTGTGGCCTCACGCTTGTAAAATTGTACACAGTTTCCTAGAACTTTGCATATTTAAAATTTAGCCTTGTATTCAAATGAAATTATAATTGTTATTGCATACCAATTGATTTTTATTCATAGTATAATGGGATTTAACAATTGTTTAACATAAAAAAAAAATGAAAATCCCTATATTACTGACTACAATCATTTCATCCAGCCATAACATAACATAACAATTTAGGTTTAATTACATTTACATCTGCATCTATCACAATTATCCAGAGCATCTTACAGTACACATACAGTGGGTACAGAAAGTATTCAGACCCCTTTTAATGTTTCACTCTTTCCTTCATTGCAGCCATTTGCTAAAATCAATCAAAAGGTTTATTTTATTTCTTATTAAAATACACTTAGCATTCCATCTTGGCAGAAAAAAAACAAACATGTATTTTTTTGTAAATTTATTAAAAAAGAAAAACTGAAATATTACATGGTCATAAGTATTCAGACCCTTTTCTGTGACACTCATATTTAACTCACAAGCTGTCCATTTCTTATCCTTCTTAAGATGGTTCTAAAAATTCTAAAAAAGGTTCTTAAAAGCACAGTGACCTCCATAATACTTAAATGAAAGAAGTTTGGGACTACCAGAACTCTTCCTAGACCTGTCCATCCAGCCAAACTAAGCAATCATGGAAGAAGAGCCTTGGTGAGAAAGGTAAAGAAGAACCCAAAGATCACTGTGGCTGAGCTCCAGAGATGCAGTAGGGAGATGGGAGAAAGTTCCACAAAGTCAACTATTACTGCAGCCCTCCACCAGTCGGGGCTTTATGGCAGAGTGGCCCGACAGAAACCTCTCCTTAATGCAAGACATATGAAAGCCTGCATAGAGTTTGCAAAAAAAAAAAAACACATGAAAGACTATGAAAAATAAGATTCTCTGGTCTGATGAGACGAATATTGAACTTTTTAATTGAACTTTTAATTCTAAGCAGTATGTGTGGAGAAAACCAGGCACTGCTCATCACCTGCACTATACAATCAAAAAAGTGAAACATGGTGGTGGCAGCATCATGCTATGGGGCTGTTTTTCAGCTGCAGGGACAGGACGACTGGTTGCAATTGAAGGAAAGATGAATGCAGCCAAGTAAAGACATATCCTGGAAGAAAACCTCTTCTGGAGTGCTCAAGACCTCAGACTGGGCCGAAGGTTCACCTTCCAACAAGACAGTGACCCTAAAGCACACAGCTAAAATAACAAAGCAGTGGCTTCGGAACAACTCTGTGACCATTCTTTACTGGCCCAGCAAGAGCCCTGACCGAAACCCAATTGAACATCTCTGGAGAGAACTAAAATGGCTGTCTACCAACGTTCACCATCCAACCTGATCGAACTCGAGAGGATCTACAAGAAAAAATGGCAGAGAATCCCCAAATAAAGGTGTGAAAAACTTGTTACATCATTCCCAAGAAGACTCATGGCTGTACTAGCTCAAAATGCTGCTTTTACTAAATACTGAGCATAGGGTCTGAATACTTATGACCATGTGATATTTCAGTTTTTCTTTTTTAATAAATTTGCAAAAGTTTCTACGTCTTTTTTTCTGTCAAGATGGGATGCTGAGTGTACATTAATGATAAATAAAATTAACTTTTTTGATTTCAGCAAATGGCTGCAATGAAACAAAGAGTGATAAATTTAAAGGGGTCTGAATACTTTCCGTACTCACTGTATATAGCAATAAAATGGTGTCATTGTAGCTGGTAGAAAACGTATCACAGGACTGATCTGCTGGGAGCATGTGAATGCAATCCCCATGTTCTTATTTCATCTCATGTGCTTTCTTTCTCCTCTGTGTGTGTGTGTGTGTGTGTGTGTGTGTGTGTGTGTGTGTGTGTGTTTTATAGTATTAAATCAAACTATGACAAATACACCTAAAAGCTACACATTTGGTTACTTTGTATGTTTAAGTTCAAGTTTATTAAACCTCCCCGAGTGTGCTGAAAGAGAAAATGTATAAATACGTTGTACAGTCACACTCTGCCTGGGTCTGCTGAGTTTTCATTGCAAAAGTTTGTCAGTATAGATTTGGTCTCTAATTTGATTTTTCATTTTTATTCTGTTCTGGCTCAATGATCACATAGGTGAGAAGTCTAGGATATGGGAATGTCAGTGATAGCAATGAAACCATTACACACAACAACAGTGCTCAGATCAAACTAATTAACAGGTTTAGCTGATGAATCAGTAGTGTTTATTATGTCCTTACATTTTTACTGTATGTTTAATATAACATTCAGACATTTAACATTCAACACAATGTTGCTTTCGACATTGTACACAAAATGGAAAGCTAAAATGACACAACCCACTTTACCTGACAACGATTTAAGCTGGCTGATAAATAATAGCTGTAAAACTGAGTACAAAATTCTAACAATAAATACGATATACAAATCACTAAACTAAACCTGTACTTTCCAAAAGTAATACTAGTGTTTGCACATAATACAAAGGAACCTCTTGACTGTGACAAATGAGTCATGCACATGTAGCACTTCATATTAAATACACAGAGAATACAATGATAAATCTTCAACTCAACAGTAAACACACTCATGGTAGACAACTTAATAAAATCACTAATACAACAACCAGTTATATTTTTATGTAAACATTTTTAAATGATTCATTTACTGTTTAACTGTTTATTTTGTTTTAACAGAACAAATATTAGGAAGATTAATAAGTATCAAAAGATAATACAACACAATGCAAGCACAATAACTTACATGACAAGCTGCTTTAAGACCATGCACTATTGTAAAAGCACTATAGTAATAAATATGACTTGACTGGATGATGTACAAGAAAAACAGATATTTGGTTTAATTCTTTTACTTTAGATCTTCATATCTTCAATCTTCATGCTCTGACCCCTATTTTTGTGTCTGAAGTGGAGAGGAACTATTAGCTACGCAACTAGATTACAGTCAAAGAGAACAAAGGATCCTATTCTGCCCTAGTCATATGACACTGACTACAGCTGAGAGGCTTACTGTATCCTACCTGTTATTCCATCCTCCAGCTCAGGCTTCTACTGAATTTACTTATTCACAGTCACAAGAACACAGGTGGAATTACTTCTTACAGTAACACATAGTAACACTTATCCAGTACAGAACCAATGAAAAGTTATTGGACACAGATTGTGACATGATACTGAAGCTCACCAGTATCTCTAAGCAAATATACCAGGTAAATTTTGCTTCAAAATCCTTCAACATCCACAAATCTCAGCCCTTTATGGAAAGTTACACTATCGGTTATAGTCATGAGCTAGTGACTCAAGCATCCAGAACTGCCAGGAAAACATTAAAGGTCCTGAGCTCCCAAATACTTAATTATATGCATATCCTCATTTTTAAATAGTTTTTAAGGATCCCAAATTAGTAAATGTAAAATAGACACACATCATCCTCACTTTAATAGGAGTTTGTAATATCTCCACCTATCATCTAAATTTAAACTCATTAATAGCTTGTTAAAAAAAAAAAAAACACACACACACTTTACAAAGAGCACAAACATCAAATTTTCCCTTTTGACTCACCTACCTTTTAAGCTATCATCACTGCCATTCACAGAAGTCTCACACATGTATTCCACTCACGAGCACAGCATAGTTAAAGTACCTAAATAAAGTATTTAAATACTTCCATACTTTACTAAGGACTGAATCATGTGTCTGTTAAGCTGAAATTTGAAATGGATGTTTTCCAGAGTTTAGTTGGTCAGGGCATCACATGAAAGCATGTGATGTCACATGGCACCAGTTCTGCCTCATGGGCTCAACTCACTGATGGCCCTCAACATCATCTGTTAAACACTGACTGAAGATGCGTTTAAAATAACAAACACTCACTTATGCTCTTCAAGACCAATAGGTTTTTTTTTATTACACCTGATATGACTGATCTGCAACTCTAGCAGGAATTGCTGATCAATTGCTGATCATTCCACATGAGTTCTGTCTCATTACCTAGTGAGCACCCTTGCTGTTTACTTCCTATGTGGGGCATGTTCTTTGCAAAGCTTCCTAACCGACAATAGATCCCTAAGACTGGTTAATTATAGAGAATATTGTTTTACTGATCGCGTCACCGGCACCATCCATATTAGCGTTTTTTTTGTATGCAGTTCTTTTCTCTCCGGTTAATTCTCAGCTTTCCTCCATTAACAAAACTAGCTCTCAAATAGAGACTAATCTACTTAATTTAACTACTAACAGTTCTGTGATCCATATATTAGGCAAGACTAAGACAAGTATATGGGCTAATAAAAATGATTAACAACCCTGTATAACAGTATAACAACCCTGTCAAGCTTCTCAGCTGGTCTTTCTTTCCTGGGGCATTCTTAATGACAAAAAAACATCTTTAGCAAAAAAATAAGTCCTACAGAGTGGATTTTTGATGTTATTAAAGAAAGTAACAGATCACTTTCCAGAAATAAAAGCTTTCAATACTTTGTGTGCATATAGCTATGTGCATAATTAAACCCATCTCAAATCCAGGTGCTTTAAACATTATGTGCAGATTGATCCAAACTGATTCAATAAAAAAGTAGAGGTAATAAACCTGGCTGAGGAACAAACATCCAAAAACGCAAAACAGATTGTAGCAAATTGAAATTTTGTGGTACACAGGTTTTTGCAGATGCACTATCCAAGCTCTTTTGCACAAGCACAAAAAACAGACAAAGCAGAGTTAGCAGTGGACTGGAAGTTCCTCAGGTTTAAGTCGAGTCAGATTTTTAAATATAGCGCTTTTTAAAATGAAGCATTGTCTCAAAGCAGCTTTACAGTATTAGATTATCTGCTATGGACAATCACAAATTGAACAAGCCTAAGGAGTAGGGGTGCAGGAAAAAATCGAATCGAGCTCGAATCGCGTTTCTAACATTGAACGATTCAGTATCGATTCTCATTTTCAAAAAATCAATTTTTTTTTTTTGGCGGGTGTGCCTTCTCAGCCACCGTAGTGTTAGGTAAAACAAGGAAGCAGCGCTGTTCCACGA